>JAPDSC010032833.1:154011-164389 GCA_026290005.1 Latrodectus geometricus
TTATTTTATATTTAGTAATACTATTTATATTTAGTATTTATTATTTAGTAATACTTAAGAACTATTATTTTTAAGTAATACTTAGTACATAGTCATCAGTAATACTTAGGAAGATGTTAGTAATACCTTAATTGTAGTTTAATTTTTATCTTTTAGAAAGAATATGTTAGAATGTAAAATGTTGGAAATAATAATAGGAAGTATTACATCCAACATTTTACATTCTAACATATTAGGTGAATATCGTTTTTAAGTAATACTTAATAAAATACTATATACAAAAAATTCACAAAACTGATTTAATAACACGTAATAAATAATTTTTTATCACTTATTAATTAGAAGTAATAATTTTACAATCAATCTCTTTTTACAATCAACGAAAAATATATTATTTTATTATGTTTAATATAATTCATGTAGTTTAAACTTATGATAATTCTGCAAAATATATAGATTCAATTTAATACAAATAAGTTTTAAATAAACATACACAAATTTTATTTCCTTTAAACAAATGAGAACAGTTTTATTTACAGTCCAAAATTTAATTAGAAAAGTGTTTATTTCCAGGATTATATGTTCTACATGTCTTAAAACGTCAAAAAAAACGTTTAAATTATATCTATTTATATAAACATTGATCTTCTGGTGCCAACTCATACATATTATCGAATAATTAAGATGTTTGAATAATGAAGTTTAAATTCGAGGCGAACAAATTGAAATATATGAGATCATTTCAAATTTTTATTTTCTAAACTTTAAAGATTTGTAATAAAGTATTTTGATGATTAAATCTATAATTCATTTCTAAAATATTTTATTCTTTACGAATTAAGAAGAAAATAAACAGATAGCAAAAATAAGAAAAACTCAAATTTGAAAATAATTTTATAAATGAATAAACATTGAAAAAGTAGGGAAAAAATATGAAAATTTTTCAAAAACTTATGCTATTTAATCAATCAATAAATAAAGGATTTTATCCCAAACAATCGAAAAATCAAACGCTTAAAAAGTTAACTGATTCAAATGATAAAAACTGCTGTTTGCTACTAAATTAGCAGAGCTTTAAAGTAATATTCACTTAAGAGGAATATTACAAAGGCATTTACAATGAAAGTTATATTGAATAAAACGCGGATAATATATATAATAAATATTCGAAATGTAAGAAACTATTGTGCAAGTTCCTCATGTCTTTTGAAACGACCTATAAAAATGTTATTCATTTATAAAAATAGTAAATTACTAAATTATTAAATAATGTGATGTTTCGCTTTCTTCAGATTCATAAGAATATTTCCTTAATATAAAAATGTTATTAAAGAATAGAAATAACCAATATTTCAATTCCCTAATAAAAATATTTTTATTACTGAAATAATATAACATAGTTCATATAAAAATTAATTCAGCATATTACTACATGCATTTTTAATTATAGATCTTTGTTGACAGAAATATTAAATGAAATAATTGTTTTTCGCTGTTATTGTCATGCTTCCACTTAAATTATAATTTCCTGTTTCTTTATTTTTGAATGTATTACAGGCAAAATAGAATTTTTTTAAATTTTATTCCCCTTTTTCATATTATCATATTATATGATTTTTTTATATTTATTTAGTGCAATAACGAAATGGCAAAAATTGCTACGGCTATAGTTAAATTTTAATATTAGGCAAAACTTTAAATATATTCTATGCAAAAGATCATTTTTAAAAATTATACGTTATAAACATTAAATTTCAGCAGATATATAATTTTATCAATATATTTTACGCTCAAGAATCTAAAATGATTGATTATTGGCAACTCACTTCAATTTTAAATAAGCATTAATTAGCTATGTAGTTAACACAGCAATGAAAATTAAAAACTGTTTATATATATATATATATATATATATATATATATATATATATATATATATATATATATATATATATATATATATAAATATATATATATATATATATATATATATATATATATATATATATATACATATATATATATATATATATATATATATATATATATATATATATATATATATATATATATATATATATATATAAATTGTGGTGACTCATCACATCTTTTCTAAGAAACAGCTCACAAAACACTTGTAAAACCTAAAATCAGGAAGTAAAACTAAAAACTTTTAATTATCACATTTCTCTGCCAATAATATTAAATTCATAAAATATACCCAACCAATGAGCACATTTTGCAGGCGAGGGTTATATATTCTCTCAGTGAGATCTGAACCAAACACAGAACACTTTTTTTCTAAATATCGATCGAACGCGCTGTTAAAGTCCTCCTAAATTTCTTTGTTCCTTGTCGTAAGTAATAAATGTTATTTATTGTTAAAATTGCCTTCTGGTATAAAAGTCAACAACACAAACATACGCGACAAAGTATTAAATATAGTGCCGAGAAAAATTATAAAATAAAATAAACACTCGTTTTTAGAAACCTCTACTTTACGAACACTCATGATTTCATGAACAGTTGACTAGTACTTTTTCATAGACACAATAAAAATTTTAATTCCTATTTTTTAAAAAATCTTTTTTCATAAACATACATTAATGCATTTTTCATTTCTTTTATTTTTAATCATCTTAATACTTAACCATCTTTTAAATTTTCAATTAAAAATCTTGAATCGATCTTGTTATTGATGAATCTTTGAATTTTGGAAAATTGATTGCAGCCTTAAGTATTAATTAATCATAGTAACAGATGAAAAGCTTCGAATCTAAAATTGAAGTTAAAAGAAATTATTTTTATAAATTCTAGTGTTTTTCATGTCAATAGACTTTGAGCTATTAATATGCAGCAGCCTCAAATGTAATTCCCCAGACTTTTTGAACAATATCACATTTTAGACGGTCTTGTGATTGTATGCCTGGAATGATATTGCAGAAAAAATGATATCTAAAATGTTTTGACATGCTTTCTTTATTAAATAAACCACTGATGAAAGAAAAAACAATTATCAATCGGCTTACGTGTATATTGAGTGAAGTTATATTCATCCGTGTGAGCTTCGACAAGAAACCTACTGCTCCTCGAAACTTCACCGCAAATTATTCTGAATTTGGATTCATAACATTTGAATTCCAATTTAAATCTCCGTTAAGCTTACACTCAAATCTAATTTGATTGTAAGAGTTATTAGATGATTGAATATTGAGAACATAATGAAAAAGTAATTTCAGATGCCAAACACGAAGAAACCAACTTAGTGTACCAAGCAACTTTCAAAGCAGTTCAATGAATGGCTAAGAAAAACAGCAAAATGTTTTTTGACGTTAAAAAAATGTGTTTCTAAAAATGTAATTTTTAACATAAGAAAAATAAAATAAATATTTTAGCTGATTTTCCTCGATAAAATGAAAGTAAGGATTGTTTTTAATTACTAATTTTATTTTGCATATTTTTGTGTAATATACTAAATATTTGATATAAATTTTTCTAACAGTACTTTATTTATAAAGAGAGAAAGTATGGTAAGAAAATAGTTTTGAGATCTAAGAGTAATTTTTCAATTTTATGAACTTCCCATTTTAAGAAAGTAACCGATATCTTTGTGTTCGTAAAAACAAATGTCTACTGTATAATACTTATTTAAGCAGTAAATTGAAATAATATATTTTAACAAAATTATAAATAATTGTACCTTAAGTCTTCAAAAGATTTTCTTAATGTGTTGTTTGAAATTATGCTTCAAAAGAATTCAACAAATTTACCTATAAAAAAGAGAAATACTTAAGAACACAGAAATAATTTACACTACAATAATACTTAAAACTATTATAAAAAAAGTAAATAAAATTTTACTAATATTGCTAAGTTAATTTTCCTTATAAGCTGATACACAAACTTTCAAATAAAAATAATACAATATCCTCTACATATCTGTTTCTATGATATGAAACTTTCAGTTCTCCTTAAAAAATTTATAATGTTCTATTTTAATAAAGAAAACACATTAAAATTAAAAATAATGAAACAAAAACCTTAAATCTTCAAGCTTTTAAAATAATACATAAACTTTTTTTTAAGTTAACTTATTTACAATAGTCTCGTAAATCAGCATAAGTAACATATACATGAAGTTCTTTGAGTTTAAATATTTATTTTAAACTCAAATTTCAGTAACGCATACTCGAAGGGTAGGATTTCAATTTAGGGTTAGGGGAACAAGTTCTAAATTTTCGAAAGAGGAATTACAAATTTATTTTCCGATATGGATAGCTTGCTCTAATAAACTGGTAAATGAAGTGGATGCATTATCACTAATTTAGATAGACTATTCATTGGATATTATACTCTTAAGTGGAATATTCAAACTGTTTGGTGATTACAAACGAGTATCCAATGAACATAGTTTTAAACGGGCTTAAATCCATATAACTATTTGCCGCTCAAAACATATATCGGTTTTCCAGTTTTCTAAAAAGACAATATGCTGAATTTATATAACATAAATTGATTCCCCTTAAAACATTTTTTTTCATGAAATTATGTAAATTTCAAGATTTGTATACATAATTAAATGTATATCATAGCAATTAATCACTAACTTTAATACATATTTATCACACAGAAAAAAAGATAAAGTGAGAATTATATATAACTTTCCTTTTTTCATGGAAATTCAGAATTAAATAAAAATATGAAACATAATTGTAAGACGAAGAAAAGAAAATCTGAAATTAAGTGGATCTCTCACTCTCTCTCGATGGAATTTTCCTTAGCCGTTAACTCTTTTTCCCAAATCTTTCCAAACGTCCCGTTCATTTCCGGGGGACATTTAACTCCTGTCAAACACATTTCGCACCCTTCACACTAGGTGACAACCTTAATAAGAAGAAAAGTTTTTTAAAGAATGTGCAACTATCTGTCCCTTGGCAAAATTTGATTCATTGCTTGTTGAGGTAAAATTGATTCGGTAACAAATCATGTCTTGTTAAAAACATTTCACAAAATATTAAAGAACTGCTGATATTTAAATATTCAAAGCATGAGAAAATAACGTTAAGCTCACTATTTTGTTGGGGTTTTGTTTTCCTTTTTAAGATAAATTATTAATAATAATCTGAAAGAATAAGAATGAATTTTTAAAAAAATAGCATTGAGTAAAAAATCAAATTGTTTGATATGCTGGAAATCTTTACTATAATATTTCATGATAACAAAAAGGTAAATTTTAATTATACTGTTTAACCAGTTTTAAAATAATCCATTAGATTTATAAACCACCGTAAAGTAATTTTTATTTCCTATTATATAACGGTTAAAAATGACCTTTACAAGATAGAGTAAGAGCTACTAGAGTGCAATTACTTTATTTTTAGCACAATCAGGTAAACAACATTTTTTTGTCATGATGGGTGTACAAAAACTAAATATCCAGTCATATTAGTTATTAACGTATATAAAATCATATAAAAAAGCACAATTTTATTAAATTACTAATGAAGGAAAAATATATTTCAGAGAAATATTTTTATATTTAAAACATCAAACTAAATTATATAATTCTATTTGAGAATAAGTTAACGATTAACGTACTGAAACGTAAGGTATTTTAGCGTTCACATCAATTCAGCATATATAAATGTAAAAATGTGATAACCTCTTCTGGTGTAAATGATATACATTGTATGGCTATAGATGATGATGAAATTCGTAGAAATTTTGCAGAAGTGCAACTTATCATTAATAATTTAAAATATAATGAAGCAGAAATTCCAGATACCAAACATGCCGAATCAATAAAATATGCTGAAAGTAAGTAAATATGCTACTTTTATTATTCTAATATGGAAGAGAGATACTCTGCCTGCTGAATGGCAGATTGGTATTTTGAACCCCAAACACTATTATAGATTTACTCCATATAAAATTAGAGGAATAAGTTTACTATGTCTGGTACATAATCTTTTTTCAAACCATTTGTTTAATGGTTTGTTACATATAGTAAATAATGCGACTGGAGATTATAAATGTCGTTTCTGAAGAGGATGTTTGACAACTGATCAGGTTTTTTCTTTGCGACAGATTTTATAGAAATGTAGGGAATATAGAACAAAGGTTCACCATTTGTTCCTAGATTTCAGAGCATTCTATGATACTATTGACAGACTAGAATTGAAAAAGGCTATTGGGCTGTATCCCAGTGTACGGTACGCTATTTTGGAGATTTTTTTGGCGTATTTTTGGTGCCATTTCTCGGGCGATACTTATCACGAGAATTAAAAATTAAGTGCGTATGCCTTTGTTGATTTTATGAAAGTGTTTTTTGTCTTTCTAAAATTTTTGAAATTTATTGTTGTTTTGTTGTATTTTCTTGTTTTTGGTGACTATTTTCGGAGCACGACTCCATAGAGTTCACGCTGAGTTTCTAGGTCTAACACGAAGATACATCAACCGCTCGCCATCGGAAAATTGTCGGCGTCACGTTTTCCGATGTTGCGATGGCGGACGGTCGGTGTTCCGCTGCGTGTTAGGCTTAGATACTTGGCGTGTGCTTCGCGGAGTCGTGTTTCGCCAATAGTCGTCAAAAACAAGATGGCGGACAAGGAGCGTACCGTTCACTGGGAATTAACCAAGCTATTGTCTTTGGAGTACCAAAAACATTTAATTATTTTGGTGAAGCTTATGCTAGTTGGTAACTTTTCTGATACGAATTAAAGGTGAGTCATTTAGATTACTTGAGATCCTTAATGGAGTCTGGCAAGGCAATGTCCTTGCATGCTCATTTATTCAACATAGCCTTAAAGAGAGTTGTTAGAGAGGCTAGCCTTACTGCAACAGAAACTATTTTAAATAGGTCTGTCCAGCTTTTGGGATTTGAAGAGGATATAGATATCATTGATGATTCACTAAAGGAGTTTTTTCTGGTCTTCGATAAGGCCGCGGGCAAAATGAAATAAAAACAAATAAAGGCAGAATTTAAATACATGGAATGTGAAGAGAAAAACTGATCGGGTATTTGAAGTTTGTAACTGTAAATTTGCATCTTTACAAACATTTACATAATGATAACAGAAATTGATAGTAACAATCATTACCAGCTTTACAATAGTTCTCGTTACCTGACATATAAATGAAAAATACTTTTAACAATTCTAAATCTTTGTTTGATGGGTTAACCAGTTTTTCTTAGAAAATATAAGATCATTGTTATTTTTCTGATAAAATAATTTAATGGAAATGCAATACACAAATACAAACTTCCAAATATCGATATTTTTTATTTGAACTTTCTGCTTGTCTCTTTATTTTAATTTTGCGAAGCATATTTTATACATGAAACAATTAATTAAATATAAGTTTTTTCTAAATTTTAAAATTTATTTTTATCAAATTAATTTGTGTATCTACTTTCTCAAGTATTTTCATTGTTCTTTAGCTGTTGCAAAAGTAAATGACTCACTAGAGTTCAGCTATCCATAAAAATTCTAGAAAAATTATAGTTTTAGGTGACAGAAGTAAACTTCATATTTTCAACATTTATTAATTTATTAATTAGCACTGTCTATCGTAATAAAATAACAGTTATGCATAAATTACACTAAAAAATACAAATAAATCTATTAACATTTCTTAAAAAATTAAAAATGTCATATATAAGGATAAAATAGAAAAAAACCTAGTATGAAAAACATTTATGAACTCATTTCTACTTGAAATTATATAACTGAACACAATTGAATATAACTAAATAAAACTTTTGTTTTTAAATTCTTTTTTTTTCTTAATATATATATAAATTATTGAATTATTACAATACTTATAAAAATGTTTTTTCATTCTTGTTGGCATAAAAGTTCGTTTAAGAATAAAATAGAACAATTTTTTCGTTTTCTTAGATATCAACTTATTAGAAAATTTGGTCAGAGTACTTATGGTTTCTCGCTATCTATAGAAATTCGATTACATACACACATTCTTAAGTTTAAAATTGAATGAAAAATTTAACTTAATATTAGATATTCAGATTCAATAAGAGAAATCTGTTTTAATATGTTATCTGTCTGGAAATAAGCAACAACTGTAGTTAAGCAGACATAATTAATTTTATCCAAAGTAACTTGTTATTAGCATTTTCTGTGAGGAGATTATGAAATATTCATTACAGATTTTTTTGTTTAGATAAAAAAAACATAATAAAGCTAATATTATTATCACAAATTTTCAATATTATAAATAGATTTCTGTGTTCGTTTTATACGTCAGCAAAATTTGTTTTAACTTAATTATGGTTATTGAGTTTGAAGCCCTTAACTCACAAACCATATTTATATATAAGTGATTTATAATTATTCAAAATTTTTAATTCAAACTCGCATTTTGCGTTCATTTTACTAAAAGGTTTTCCGAATTTTATTCCAATAAAAAAATCTAGAGTGTGTCAATACCTTAATATTTTTGATTTCAGCAAAAAAATTGGAAATAACTCGGTTACTCATTCCAATCACACCACGTACTCATGAAGAATTTATATTAGTATTGATGGATAGAAATATTTTCTGATTCCTGTTCTTTAAACAGAAATTCTGAAAATGTTAAATCATAATAGACAGCTTTCCAAGTAAATAACAAATAACGATTAATTCTGAATATCTAAACTGAAATTAAAAATTTGACAAAAATATCCGAGGAAATAATTTAATGCATAAAGAGAAGCAAAGATTTAGAAGAAATTCAAATTATAAATTGAGTATCATAAATTTAAAAATATGAAGAGGTTCGTTAGTTATTGGTTTATTTGTCATTCTATTGTCATTGTCTCAAGACGAAAAATAATATGAACGAGTCCCATAGGTACAGACTATGAATGATATGAAATCAAGATCAGGATATTAACCATCCATTGTCAAATTTTAAAGGAAAAAAAATGAAGTCTACAAAACTGCACTTATATTTAAAATGATAAAAAACAGGTTTGTTTATCTCATATATTTAATGAATTTGTATTTATACTTTAGTACATATATGTTCATTCTCAGCTGTATAGATTCCCGGCATACAAAAATTTTATAGAACAACATATGTGCATAGAAAAACATTTGATAATGAAAAACACTTTACGTATGCATAACATACGTGATAATATAAATTGCAAAGAATTGATAAGAAAATATTTTGTAAAATTAATTATTATTTAATTATTTAGATTCATCATAGGTCCGTACTAAATACGATTTTTCCAATCGATATTTTTTAACCTGTTGAAAACCTGGTTCAGACTTTAAAGATGAATTGAATTCTTTAAAGATTTAGTATCACAAAATATGAAATATTTTTAAGCAACAATTTTATTTTAACTTTCGAAACGTTATAAAGATATAGCATTCTAAAATATTAAATTTCGTTAAATAACTAATATTTTGCAATTATTCTTAATATCAGCTAAACAAGCTGTTACGTTGGAGGAAAATTTATTTATTTCGTATTTTATCTGAAATAAAAATAGTAATTGAATAGTTACATCATAATCTTATAACTATTTTAATACGTTATACGAAAATTTCTCATTCAATTTATAAGTTTATTTTGTTTCCAAACGTAAAATTTAAAGTGATATCTTTTTAAATCTAAAAACCATTCTCATAGTTACATATTTTTAAAACAATATTCAAGAGGATACAATAAAAACAAATGAGCAACTAAAATCAGTTAAATTTCTTTTCTCAACAACACAAATGTTAAAAAATATTTTTTGCTTACATGAAATGGAAATTAATTAAATTTTTACTTGCAAAAAGAAAAATTATATTTATGAAAATAATAGTTTAAGTTTATAAAAGTAGTATATTAGCTGTAAAGTCATAGCTAAATCCAAAGAATATGATAATGAGATTATAAGGTTAATTGAAACAGTTTTAATTCGCTTAAGAAAAAGCGGACTTAATTAAAAAATAACAAGGAAATCAGCTTAGAAAATATATTTTATTCTTTTTCATCAAAAATAAATTCTTGTATACCCAAAGGTCGTTTTGGAACCCACAATTCATTCATTTCCTGAAACAGACATAAGATATCTCTATTTTATCCATATGTTTATTAAATTAATTGAATAAATTTGTAAGTCAATTACCTGTTCATTGGATTTTTAGTATAATTTATCAATTAAAATGAGTTTTTATATAACAATTATCTTTTTATTTTTTTTTCTATTTCTAAACGAAAAGAAAAAAAGTTCACCAAAAAAGTAATTTATCTAGATACTAACAAAATATGACATTAAATACAATATTAAGGGAAATTATCACCTTTTTCCAATTTATAAAAAAATATATTCCAACAATGTATGTGTGATATATTTGCCTTTATATATATATAT
>JAPDSC010032840.1:0-12069 GCA_026290005.1 Latrodectus geometricus
GTATACGAGTCGAGAAAGCAAACGTTTCCTTAATTCGACTTTTTTTTTATCTTGAGGAGACAATTTTTCTCCTTTTTCCAAATTGTTCTTATAATTTTTAGAGATAAATGTAAACATAATTAAGAAATATGTAAATAATTGACTTACAGATGCAAACTACGGCGAGGAGTCGAACAGAGGCATCGGGAGGTTCGCAGTCCGGAAACATGGGCCTCAGCACGTAGAAAGAGAAGGTAAGGGCTACCACGGCTTGAGAGCAGGGACGCACAATCATGCATTCCACCCATAGCCTGATGAAGGCGACGAACGGCCCAAACGACTCCATGATGTAGGCATAATCTGCTCCACTCTTGGTGATCATGCAGCCCAACTCTGCATAGCAGAAGGCGCCAATCATGGAAAAAATGCCAGACGCTATCCAAACGACGAGCGACAGGCCGACGCTACCGGTGCCCAGCAGGACACCTTTTGGGCTGACGAAAATTCCAGAGCCGATGATGCTTCCAACAATAACTGTGATGCCGTTCAGGAGGCCCATTTTCGGTTTCAAACAAATCGCATCGTCCGCTTTGGGGACAACCTCATAGCTTCCCTTCTTCTCCATGCTGTTATTCAGTAGTGAATGGCTGAAAGAATGACCAGCTCTAACTTCGGCTTACTTCCGTGTGCGCATGCGCGCTCCGTCACACTCTCGCATTGGCGAAACATCAGAGCGAAGCAACGTTGCAATTGTCGTTTCAGGTAAAGAAATAGAACGTTTCTCAGGTGCAGGAAATAAGGTACATTTGTATCGTCTACGAATGTGTAACAAAATCAAATTTCCTTTCCTGTAAGAAGTAAACAAAATCATGCATATTACATTGATAAGAATAAATTCGATTAAAGACATTAATTAGAATGCATACCAAAAGTAATATTTTATTTTTCTAATTAATATTATATCTATAATAATAATATTAATATCTATAATTTTATTTTTCTAATTTTCACAATTTGTAAAATTGTGTTTTTTCTATGTTATAAATGTTTTCTTCATTAATTAAGAAATCGTTAGTTACTAATAAATAAAAATGAGTATATAATAAAAATAATTAATATTAAAAATTATTGATAATCATAATTGAAAGAAAATTATCGCTGTCTTCATAGCTTGATTTCTATCTTGATGAAGGTATGTTTGAAAAGAAAATATGTTTATACAAATGTGTTGTCATTTAGACACTAAAACGATAGAAATTGATGACTTGCGAGGAAGCCAGACAACTGTTCAAAAGATCCTTCGGCATTTATTTCACTCGGTTAATTCATTTGGCACACATTCCGAGTTTATTGAATAAAACTGCAGAAAAGTTCCAATTATCTAATCCATTAATAAACCGAAGATAAAACATACTATAGTTGAGAAATTTATTCATGTTAAAATATATAGCTTACACATTTGCTACAATATGTTGATTTGCAGAAACCGGACTCGAGTTAAAATGTTAGTATAAAGTGATATTCAAATAATTAAAAAAAAAATATTTTTATGAAAACCATGTATTGTAAAATTGGGAAAAACTGCCATGAATTTCTAAAGATTTCCTTTTTATCAGTTCTTTCAAATGAACGCGCCCGAATTGCCTTTTGAAATTAAACCAGTCATTAGGAGAGAATATCATAATGGAAAAATTTAATTATTACCAAATATTTATTTCGTTAAAAAAAATTGAAGATAAATATTACATATTTTTTCATCTACAATTAAATTAAAGTAGCTGAGAGCAATCCTTTGTGGGATCCACATAAAGTAGAACAAAATTAATCCCATGCGTCTTTAAAATTAAAAGCTTCGAATTCCACTCATATCGAGAGAACTTTTAATTCGTAAACAGCAACCAACAGTGTGGACGCTCATGAGGATTTTTTATTCAAAAAAATACTTCTGCCAGATGTTGCTAACAGAAGCGTGAAAAATAATTTTTCATTCAGTAAGCCATCGTATTAGCTCTTAGGGAGAGATGAAATAAAAAGAAAGACCATAAAAATAATTTTCCTTTTATTTATTTATTATGCAATTACGTCGAATTCATATTTTGTTCCGAAGAAATGTTTATTTTTGTTACTACGAACAAATTTCAAATTCGTTGTTGAACTGAATAATTATTTTCGATTTGGAAATTTAATCATTGTGCTTAGTATTTTTCTAAACTGAGCAAATGAGCTCCAGTATATTAGAAGGAAGATATGCGATTCTATTGAAATTTCATTCAAATTGAATGAAATGAATAAAGAGGATTATCAGCAAAGTAGAATTAAATGGCAGGATAAAGAAACGAATTCGAGACTGGATTACCCTTATGTAATTAAAAAAAGTGAAAAATAAACAAAAGTACTTGGTGATTAATACTTGGTACAAAAGTACTTGATTTAGTTAACTCTCTCCCTAAAGAAGATGAATCTTTATCTAAACTTTGGGACTATGAAAGCAAAATTGAGTTCGCAGGAAAAAAATCTGCTGATAATTTCTGTTTGGATCTCATTTAGAGTATTCTGTAAAAATAGAAAAAAGTAGTTCTTTAGAAAGTGTTTTATATTAAAAATGCTCCTATCGATACGAAGCTAAAATTCTTAATTCGTTAGGAGTAACAATTGTTATTGCTTATATTAAAGACGACGAATCAGGAGATTATTTGAAAGTTAGGTACAATTATCAGAAAATTTTAGAAACATTTTAAAGTACGGTAAGCAAACTACCGTACTTTAAAGGGTGCTATTTAATTATATGTATTGCATTAGGCTTAAAATGTACGCCTTGCAAAATTAAAACAAAAATCGCCAAAAATTTCATAAGTTAAAAAAGTTATTCACAATCAGGTTTTACGATCTGATGACTTACAAACCTTTTCAGTATTTATTGCTTCACTCATTTGTCTGCTTATAGTATTTACCATCGAGTTTTTAATTTGTGCTATATTTTACATCATTTTTATAAATCAGAAATATCTTTTATTAAAAAAAATATTATGATAGCTTTATCAGGAGTAAATTAAGCACAGCAATATTGCTGGCTGTTGCTTAGGATAGTGATGATGCAAAAAATTGGCTGAAAAATATCTTTCAAATCTTAAAAATTACGTTAAAGAAATACACACACGCAGAAGATAAGAATGTCTTACACTATATTAAGATGGTTGAAGAATATGTAGAAAATTTGGTAACACATTTAATTATAAAAAGAAAATATATTCATATATCCATTAAAATCTCGTGAACGATTGAATATGACTTTCTGTCATAAGGTAAAACATAAAAAGATTGAAAATCTCCTAACAAATTCTATAGAAAACGTGAGTCAGTTCTTCATAATAATAATCTGTGAAAATAAAGTTGAATATTTGAAATATTAGAAAAATTCAATCCCAAATGAATAATATGAAAGGGGAATAGAAATCTTTTACATTCTTTTGCAGAAAGTAAATAATTTTTGTTATTACTTATAAAAAATTTAAGAGAATAAAATCAAGTGTTATGTTTAATTCATATTTATGTAAGGAGTAATGCAACACATTTATTCTAAATAAGAGTTCTTTTATCCCACTCTTTTCTTATATCATATATTTAGTTAAGAGAATCCATATTTTTATAAATACACTACTGGCCATTAAAATTGCTACACCAGGAAGAAATGCAGATAACAAAATGATATTTATTGGACAAATATATTATACTAGAAATAACAAGTGATTAAATTTTCAAAAAATTTGGCTGGATAGATCCTGAGAAATCAGTTCCCAGAACAACCACCTCTGGCAGTAATAACAGCAGTTATACGCCTGGGCATTGAGTCAAACAAAGATTGGATTGCATGTACAGGTACAGATGCCCATGCAGCTTCAACACGATGCCACAGTTCATCAACCGTAGTGACTGGCGTTTGGTGACGAGCCAGTCACTCGGCATCCATTGACCAGACGTTTTCTATTGGTGAAAGATCTGGAGAACGTGCTGGCCAGGGCAACAGCCGAACATGTTCCGTATCAAGGAAGGTCCGTACAATACCGGCAACATGCGGTCGGGCATTATCCTGCTGAAACGTAGGGTTTCGCAGGTTTGTTTGGTTGGGTTTTGTGGCGCAAGGTCCAAAAAGGAGCGCCAAAAATTTAATTTTATAGAAAATCTTTTTAAGCAAAACCCATACTCAATGTTAAAAAGTTAAAAAACAAAAATAAGTGTATATGATTATATTAAAATATAAATGTGTAAAATTAAAGATGAAAGTAAAAATAAAATTCATAAAATTGATAAAATAAATATTTAAATAAATGGAAGAAATCCAATCGCCTTAAAGAAGGCAAAAAGATTTCTGTGGGGTGGCTCCCCCACCAAATCATACATTGTTAAAATGTCTGTATGAAAAAATATAAAACGGTAAATGTTAAAAAATGGACATGAAATTAAAATATGAAATACAGTATATGGTACATCACACGTTTCACACCGTGGATTTAGTTCATTTAAGAACAAATGTCTATTTGTGAAACGTGTGTGTCCGGGCGAGTTAATCTAACGTCTGCACTTCGTAGCGGTAAAACAGGTAATGAGGTGACGGATGAGAAAATAGAATGCAGTTTATTGACAACCTGCGTATTCCATGATTCCTGCCAAAGAGAATAAATTAATGATTTCACACCCCTTCTCACATCAGAGAGCGGGACTAGTGGTAAAATTTGATCTGATGCAGCCTTTGCAGCTGCATCCGCTCTCTCATTTCCATCAAGACCTACGTGACTTGGTACTCAACAAAATAAAATTTGTAACCCTTGCCTGCAAGGGATTCCAATACTCTGAAATTTCTTGACACAACGGGATAACAATTAAAACTATTGCCTCTCAAAGCTTCCAAAACACTCATGCTGTCAGTATATACACAAAATTGTCAATAGTTATCTGTATTCACCTGCTGAAGAGCGTAATAAATTGCCGTTGCTTCAGCAGTGAAGATGGAGCAGGACGGATGTAGACTGTAACTAAAACATGTATTATTCATAAAAATGCCACAGCCCACATGTCCTGCTGATTTCGATCCATGTGTGAATACAGGTTTGTATGACTGATACTGACAGCGATGAGAAGAGAATAGCTGTTGAAAGACAATAGGTGTTGTGTCAGATTTTCCGAATTGAGCAAAGGAATAATTAAAATCAAATGTCGGCTGATACCAAGGCGGATGAGCTAAGTAATTTGTTGATTCAATCCGCAAATCACGGAGATCAGTTGTTGTTGTTGTTGTTGGGTTGGGTTTTATGGCGCAAGGTCCAAAATTGGAAATACTGCGCCAAAACTATAATTTTGTATATAATTTTTTTTTTTCAAAACCCAAGCAAAATTAAAATTTTAAAAATAAAAAGTTGTATATAATATACTAAAAGCTAGGCATATATAAAATAAAACGAAAAAACTAAATTTTAATGAGTCAAAATATAAATATTAATTAGATAAAATGCAAGAAACCTATTGCTCTCAAAAATGTAAATAGGTTTCTGTGCGGTGGATCCCCTAGAAAATCAAACATAGTTAAACTATTACTTCTAAAAAATTGTAAACGTTGATTGTAAAAATAATGACATAAATTAAAATATGAAAAATTGTATATGGTTCATCACACTTTTCACACCATGTATTTAGTTCACTTAAAAATAAATGTCTATGTGTGAAACGTGTGTGTCCGATATGAAAGCGAGTTAATCTAACAGCGGCACTTCGTAACGGTAAAACTGATGATGGGATGACGTATGGGAAAATGGCACGCAGTTTGTTGGAGACCTGCATATTCCATGACTCCTGCCAGAGAGAATTTACAAATTTTTTTAAACCCTTCTCACGTCGAAAAGAGGGGCAGATGAATGGCGTAAAGACGATGCAGCTTTAGCGGCTACATCCGCCTGTTCATTTCCCTCTAGACCCTCATGACCTGGGATCCAACAGAAAATGATGTTATAACCCTTGCCAGCAAGGGAATCCAATGCTCCGAAAATCTTGGACACAACTGGATGACAATTATTATAGTTTTTCAACGCTTCTAAAACACTCAAACTGTCAGTATATATACCGATTTTATTAAATTGCTCTGTATTCACAAGCTGAAGGGCTTGGTGGATTGCCGTAGCTTCAGCGGTAAAGACGGAGCAGGACGTATGAAGGCTGTAACCATAACTGGTATTAGTGTAAAATACGCAACAGCCAACATGTCCTACAGTTTTTGATCCATCCGTGAATACAGGCGTGTACGATGAATACTGACAGCGATGATATAGATATAGCTGTTGAAAAGCTGTTGAAGTTGTGTCCGATTTTGTAAATTGAGCAAAAGGATTAATAATAGTTATCTGTGGATCATACCAGGGAGGATGTGAATGTAAGTCCGTTTTAGAAAAACGGACATCATGTAGGTCTGTCAAAAGAAGTTGAGCTCTAGTTCGACTGAGAAAAGGTTGGATGCTATAGATACGAACATCATATAATCTCTTCAGAGCAGGAGAAATTTCCAAGGATCTTAAAGGATGATGTAGATCAGACATAACCTTAGCGTTATAATTGAGAGACAGCTGTATTCGTCTCAGGTCTAAAGGCAATTGATGACAAATGGCATAAAGACTATGGACGGGTGATGTGCGGAATGCGCCTGAACATATTCTCAAAGCAGAGTGATGTACAGTATCCAATCTGAGTAATACAGAAGACCTAGCAGATCCATAAACAACACATCCGTAGTCAATACGAGACAAAATTATTGATTGATAGACACGAAGCAGTGACAAGCGATCAGCACCCCAAGATGTAATTGATAATACCTTGAGGATACTAAGCGATCGCTCACACTTCTTCCGCAAATGTAAAACATGCGGAAGAAAGGTCAATTTTCGGTCAAATATCACACCAAGAAATTTGATCTCGTTGACTTCAGGTATTGAAGTGTTGTTCAATTTGATAACAGGATCGTTATGAGTGCTGGTCTTCTTGCAGAAATGGACACAACAGCTCTTGCTAGGAGATAGTTTAAAGTCATTCTCTGCACACCATGGAGCTATTTTATTAACAGATGTTTCTAGTTGCCTCTCAATTAATCGCATGTTTGATCCTTGGCAAGATATTTGCAGGTCATCTACATACATTGTGCCATAAACAGAAGGTGATAAAAGATTAAGAATGCTACTGATTAATAAATTAAAAATTGTTACACTTAAAATTGAGCCTTGGGGAACAGCCTCGGCTTGATTAAAAGTATTGGACAAAAGGTGTCCAATACGAACTTTAAAAACTCGGGACCGTAAGAAATTCTGAAGGAATATCGGAAGATTACCCCGAAAGCCAAAATCATATAATTTACGGAGAATACCATATCGCCACGAACGGTCATATCCCTTCTCGATGTCGAAGAAGATGGAAACCAAATGGTTCCTCCGCACAAAAGCGTTGCGAATTTGGGTTTCCAAGTAAGTAATGTTATCAAGAGTGGATCTTCCTTTACGGAAACCACTCTGATTGACATGTATACATTTATTTTCTTCTAAGACATGCACGAGACGGGCGTTGACCATACGTTCAAGAGTCTTACAAAGGCAACTCGTCAGAGCTATTGGTCGATAATTTGATGGTTCTGAAGGATCCTTACCAGGTTTAAGGACCTGAATTACTTTTGCTTCCTTCCAAAGTGATGGAAATTCATTTTCAGTCCAGATCCTATTGAACAAATACAATAAGTTCAACAGGGAATCTGGACTTAAATGTCAAAGCATTTGATAACTGATTCCGTCTGGTCCTGGGCTGGTATTGTTGGCCTGCTGTAATGCTCGCTTCATCTCCAACATCCGAAACTCGCAGTTGTAAGGAAAAGCTTGACTTTTGGTGAAACGAATTTGTGTTCGCTCAGCTCGACTCTTCGTCCTTAAGAACGAAGGACTATAAGAGTCAGAACTTGTGACGTTGGCAAATGTTTCACCAATGACATTAGCAATATCCATAGGAGAAGAGTATATACAGCTCCGGTTTTTAATATAGGAATTGCAAATTCTCTATATATACCATTGGCTGCTTTTACTTTTGTCCATAACTGCTTACTGGATGTGGAAGATGTTATAGAGGATACATAGCGAGACCAGGATTCCTTCTGACTTTGTCGACGAGCTCTGCGAGCTAATGCTTTTGCTCTCTTAAATGCAATAAGGTTCTCCATTGTGGGGTACCTTCAGAATAGCCCCCATAACTTCCTTTGATTTTTGTATGTTTGTTGGCATTCATTGTTCCACCATGGTTTGCCGTTTTGGTTTAGAATAACTTTTAGGTATTGCTGTATCAGCTGCACTTATAAGTTTTTCAGAGACTTTATGTAGGGCATTATCAATATTCTCGATCGTAACCGTTTTATCATCAACGACTGCCAATGGTGTAAATAACGTCCAATCTGCCCGACTGTACACGTAAGTAGGTTGACAGATTCGTACACAACTACCTCCAGTCTGGGAGATGACGAGTGGGAAATGATCGCTGTTATGCAGATCATTACCTACTGTTAAATTTAACAACGGCAGAAGTGACGGTGAACAAATGGCGAGATAGAGAGAATGAAATGTCCTTGTGGGTGTGTGGAAGTATGTTTTCTCGTCAGTATTCATCAGACAGAGGTTATTATCAGAAATAAAACCCTCAATCTGACGACCACGAGAATTGGTATCATCACTTCCCAGATAGCAAACAACGTCCAGTGAACATCCCTCGGACATCCAAAACATCCATATTTGATCCTCCGACGTCTTGGATGTGATTTGGACGTCCCCTGGATGTTCTTTGAGAAAGTCCTCAGGACAGCCTTGTAAAGCTGTTCTAAGTATGTCTTTTAATGGATCTGTTTTGGATGATCTGTTGATAAACATCCTGAAAAGGTTTTTTTACATCCTTTTTTGGTTTTTTTAACAAATGATCTGAATGCGTTTATTTATTTACTTATAAAATTAAAAAATCATATAAAGCGTTTATAAAAACAGTTGATTTTCTCGAAGAGCATTTAGAAAAAAAAATTATTTATGTATGGGATGTAAATTTTTTTATCTATTATATTTATATATTATATTTATATTTTTTATCTGTTATATTATATTATTTATTATATATAAGAATGCAAAGGCTTTAAATGCGATTTTATCAAACTCAAAAAATCGAACAAGTTAACGCTAAACCAACAAAGTTAGAGTGCACGCACGTTTATAAATTCGTAGTTAGTGCCGTAGTTCTAAAGACTTTGGCGTTAAATCGAGCGAAAGAAATTTGCTCCGTTCATTTAGACGCATGCGCAGAAAAGCTTACATTTCAAACCGGAAGTCTGCTTGGGGAGACGCACGAAATCGCTGGTGAGTGCTTACACATCGAACAACGTGAACGAAATTTTGAATAAGAAGATTTAAATACTAAATTAATATACTGAATTTGTTATAACTTTTCACAAGCAATGAATTCTATTGAAGGTGAGTGTAAAAATGTTTATTGTTTATACTTAAACTTTTTAAAACGATTATACTATTTATCATAATTGTTAAGCCTTACGTTACTGCTATCAAAAAGTAGATGATTGTAAACATATATAACAATGTTATAATTCAATGGATATTTTAATTCGGCCATTATTAAGATTATAAATGCTAAAGATTTTATTTTTAAATTGTTTTTTCATGTTAAGAAGTTAATATTAAGGTGTAATGTAAAGTACTTGTATTGTTCTAATCTTATGTTTTGAAACTAAATATATGATTTCTTAATTTGTGTATAATTATTATACTGTATAATGCATCAAGTCTTTTCAATAAATAAATCGCAATATTCAGGTTGGCTAATTTTATGTATTCTTATCATTTTACAATTTATGAATGTAGAAATTTTTAGTTTAAAAATTTTACTTTAAAATGTTATGAAAGATCATTAGTTAATCACATAGTAGCTCCAAAGTCATTATATTTTTTAAATTGTATTGTTTTAATGTGTTGAATGTATTTATAGGGAATTACAGAGCTAAAATTAAAACTGAATGTTAAATAATTCATTCCTAAATTTGAGTGTGTAAGTAGATTATTAATAGAAAAGTCATCTTACAAGTCATTATATTATTTAATCTTCATTTAGAAAGGAATATTTAATAACACAAATTTTATTTAATAATAAATTTTAAAGAAAAATGTATACATTTCTAACATGAAATTTTATTTTCTTAAAATTTTGCATGATGATTTCACTAAATAAATTTTTGATTCAAAAATACAAATTTATATTCTCTTTAAATGAAAAAGAATCATCTCTAGTTTAGATTTTTCAGAAATTTTAAAGCAACTGCAGACTATAAAATTACGGCTGGAAAGGATTGAATTTTGGACTAATTTTATATTTAATCAATTTGAAAGGTTATTTCTTTATCAGACTAATTTTAATATGTTATAAAAAGTATTAAAACTTTAAAACTTGCTATTTCATTGTTGGGATGTGTTATGTCTTTAAGTCCATGTGTTGTTTATTTTTTAACTATCAAATGAGAATCTAATGGTGATAAGAAAATTATTTTGCTTTATTGCTTTACAAGTGTTGAATTTTTTTAACAGTAGCTCTTTTAAACTAATTTATATCTTTAAAATAAAGTTTAAGTTGTTGAAATAATCATTAAACCTTAACATATAAAGTTTTGTTTCTGATAATCTTGATCTTTCTAGATTATCTTATAAAATATTAATTTATTTTTTTAATAATAGATGCAGTCTGTTTTCATATGCCTCAAGTTACAAAAGCAGAGATGGCTAAGAGCATATCGAATTGGCTGCGGCATGCTAAAGAAAGGGCGGAGAAAAAGAAAAAAATAATGATTGTGTAAATAATAATGATTTTAATAATAATAATGATTGTGAATAAAAATTGAGTGTGTATATAGAATTCTGTGAAATTAACAATCTAAAAACTATATTTTGTCCCAAATTATGTTTCATTTAATTTCTTAAATTCATTTGATTTATACTTAAAACTGTGCAATTTTGAATCACTCTTTAAATGAAAAAAGAATTTTGAATATTTCAAAGAAAACAAAATACAATTATGGTGTTTGAAATGGAATTATGGTGTAATAAATCATAATGATGCTGTTAAAATAGTCTCATGGAAACATTTCAGAAATTGGCTATTTTCTTATGTGAGAAAAATAAAAATTAGATAATTATTAATTAGAACTTAATTTAAGTGTGCCAATTGAAATTGTGGATTCTCTGTTATTTAAATGATTGTTGTAGATTAAATGAGTTAATTTTCATGTGCATTTGTGTGTGTGAATAAAATGTTTTGGTATATATATACCAGTGTTTTATATACATATATATTTATTTATTTTTCTTTTTTAAAATACAATCATTTAAAAATTCTTCCTGTGTTACAAACAAATGCAAATATTTTAATCTATATTACAATATATATGCTTATATTAAAATTGATATATTTGTATTTATTTCTTCTATGAAATTTTAATCGCTTAGCAGTTCCCCCTGTTTCACATAAGCATAAATTCAAATATTTAAATCTATATTAATATATTTTCTAATATTGTAATGCATTTGCTTATATTAAAACATGTATATTTCTCCTATATTTAAAAAAATGCTACATTGTTTAAAAGTATGATATACTTCTAAACAATGTAGCCTTTTTTTTAGATATCTTTCATTTTAAAAATTTAGCATTTAGATATACCCCAAAAGAATTCCTTTGTCAGAAGTATTAATATTTCCTTCGAATGAAATTTTCGGTTAATAATTTGACAATTTTATTGCATTTATTTTTTAGAGCAGTAGTAATTTATATTCATAATAATGTTGCAAAAAAAATTAAAGAAAGGAAAAATAATTATTTTTCATTTCTTTATTTTTTTGCGAAATAGTATCAGTCACTACTTACAGAAAAAAATAACAGTGAAAAAAGCTTTATGAATAATAATGAAGTTATAAACAGAAATACACATAATTATTAGTAAATAAAGTATGTAAACTTTAATAACATACAAAAAGTTTA
>JAPDSC010032845.1:16713-45244 GCA_026290005.1 Latrodectus geometricus
TAAAGTCTAATATCTTTGAAATATTTTATTTTATTTAAATATACTTATGAAAAAAATTGCGTATAAGAATTTATTTCATCCCCCAAAATCATTTAAAATTTAAATATCCTGTGATGGAAAGAAATTAAGTAAATGAAATTTTATTTATTCATTGTAATCTGAAGAAAAATAAAAAAATAGAACAAAATTTTAAAATAAAAAACAAAACAATATAAAATAAATTTGTAGGCCATAATTTATTCAACGTCAATTTAATAACTGAATTTAAGATTTTTTGTTTTTTTATGTATTGAAAGTATTTAATTAAATAAAAGTCTATTTTTACGATAAATTTAACTTCTACGCGTATAATTCAAAGGAAAAAGAATTCATTTGAATATTTGTTTAAAAATATTTATAACTAAATAATGAAAATTTAAATCTATTGTTTTAAAAAAATTGTACATTTTCCTCAAAACAATCTAATTAAATAATCATAATTTCATTATGGCTTTCAAATAAAAACTGCGAAGCCGAATCTATTCTCATTAAAGTTTAAAACACTAAAAATAAACGCAGTGAAAAGTAACACTTTATGGATAAAGAAATGGCTCCAAAAAGATAAGAAACTAGTTTTTGAAAACAAAGTAAAATTAATTTTTTTTATATTCAAATATAAGATATTAAATATCAATAAAGTAACTTAACTTCAATATTTATAAATTGAATTTTACTTAGAGAGAAAAATAATACTTGATGAAACGTTTTCCTCAAAAAAAAATAATAATAAAATTGAGTAAAACAAGAAAGAACACATTAATGTAAACACATTTTTATCTTGAGTGTAAAATAAAATCCGATACTATTGCTTTGGATCTCAGAAATGGAGTTTCTAGCTCTTTTGAATAATGGTTCTGAAGAAAATGCGTTGTTCTTTCATTCGGATAGAATTAGATGTTTTTTTCTTCTGTATAATTTAGTACTTTTGAGCAGTGGAGTAATAACATTTCAGATTTAGCTGGTGGCAGAATTCGCACGAGTAAAATAAAAATCATTAAAGAGAATTAGGAAAGGTAAACACATGCAGTTTATGGTGTGCGTGTTTTTGTCACTTCTCCCAAGAAGAATTATTTTTGCATAGGAAATGCAATCTTATTATAATTAGTTAACTGTAAGCCAGAAAAGTTTTAAATTAAGCAAAGTATAATAATTAAATATTGATTTCTAAAAAAAGAATAAAATTCGCTTACTCATTAACTTTTGTATACAGAAAAAAGTGATTGCAGGAAGCAAATAAAATTAATAAGTTTTACGCATGCATTAGCTTCCATTCTTAAGATTTTGATATTGTTAAATTTAACAGTAATAAAAAAAGTTCTTAGCTTAGAGACATTATATTACATGTTATGAAAAGTGTTTTGTACTAAACTTTATAAAATAATTATTAACTTTGTTTTATTAATTATAAAGTACAAATGCAATCAGATAAGTTTTTGCCGCATTATTTAGGTATTCCATTATTCATTACACCTATAACCCCATTTACTTATAGAGAATATAATTTTGTTAAGTATGGTGTGTATATATGATATAAGAATATAATTCCAATATTAGTTAAATTAAATATTGTAAGTAAACTCGGTTTATTCTTTAATCTGCATCCTTTTTTTCCTTGTCAAAGCTTATTTAAAACAAGTATAAAGTCTGTCTAGAGTGAACATTGGACCACAACGAATATACATAATTGAAGAGGGAATTTAACTAATAAATAGTTATTGTTGAGCTTCCGCTCATTGTCATGATAAAATGTCTATAACGTGACCTAGTGAAAAATATGGAAGGTATATGAGTATTAATAATTTATTTTTTGGTTAAATTTCCTATTCCATATTTGATAAAAAATTAAAATGCAAGATTTTTATCAGTTTCAGATTAATTTTGCTTTGATAACAACTTAATTCAATTATAGTGAAAATTATTTATATTTCAATCAACGACTACAAAAGATATCAAGTTCAATCTTACATCAAGTTCAATCAATAATTAAAATTTACGTTAATTCAAAATGATAAAATATTCATTGTTGCTTAAGAATATGTATTGATATGGATTAATTCTAATTAAAAGGAACAATGGGTTAGTTCTGATTTTTACGAATAACTCTTCTTCTTAAACAATGGCAATACTGAAAACTCTTAAATTTTCAACTTTTTTCAATATCCACTCCAACTGATGAATATTATGAACTACAACAATTAGCATAAGAATTCTCAACATATTTATCTATGAGTGAGCTAAAAATTAAAGAAAGCTTTTCTTAATGGAATCTGACAGCTCGACTTCCGAATATTCCAAAAGTCGGTTCCAGTAGAATTAAATGTTTGGCAACATGGAAAGTAGAAAAGATTTATCTGTTTCCTGTGCATTAACAGTTCTTTTGATCGAACCTACAATGAAAAATAATGATCATTGCCAAGACATTAGCATAATGAAATCATGATCATGAGGCAATCATTGAAGTATTGCTGTT
Source organism: Latrodectus geometricus (assembly GCA_026290005.1). Classification (NCBI taxonomy): domain Eukaryota; kingdom Metazoa; phylum Arthropoda; class Arachnida; order Araneae; family Theridiidae; genus Latrodectus; species Latrodectus geometricus. The sequence goes on from JAPDSC010032845.1 coordinate 19,223, forward strand.
AAAATGTCTTGGAAAAGTTGGTCTCTAGTCATGGAATTTATAATTTCAAGAGAAAAAGAAATACATTAGGACTCAAAATTATTTTACCAACATATCAAGACAGAACGTCTACAAAGCAAATTGTATTAGTTTCTCACACGGTATCACCTCCTATACCTCAAAATGATTACAAGTATCTTTTGAAATCATTATGCTATTAAAGAGAAATTCGATATAAATGTCAGAACACTTAAACATAAATATTTAAGAAATATATCTGATTTTGGCATTGAACCACTTTGCAATAATATTTTTTTATTCAGTTTTAACAAGATTTAGTTTAGGGGGGTCCAGGGTTAGAATCCCGGTTCTGGCATGGATTACTTTCTCTTCCTCTCTCTCCTGTCTTTGTCCTTTCCTTTATGAATGGTGTGTGGAGCCTATCCTATAAACGAGTACCTATGGCATGTGCGTTTAGTTAAAAATATCATCTTCAGCTATCCTCTTCAATGTGAGATAAGCATAGAGCCCCGAAAGTGTCCGTCATGATCTAACCCAATCTAAGATTTACAAAATGAATAATTGATGATTACAAGAAAGAGTTATGATTTTGGGAATAAGTCAACTGGTGTCAGATAAGCGTACTTGAAAATAAATTCTTATAATATGCCTATCTAATGCAATATATAATGCATGACTCCAACAACACCAAAACGTTAAAAAAATAACATTTGACCATTGTTAAGTAAGTTAATTATCATAAATAAGTAAAAAAAAATGTTAATCTCCAAAAATTCATTGATACAATCAATACTTAACAAATACAAATTACTTTTCTTTATTCATAAGACAGAATATTTATTCTTTACAAAAATGAAAATTTAAATTATATCACTAACACATCTTACATCATTCAAATTATTTTAATATAAAATGCAAGTGTAAGGTATGGTAATTTCAGAAGTCTATTCATTTTCAGAAAATGTTATTAATTAGCATATTCATTGATTTCAAGCAAACATTTAAATCAATTTCAGATGCATAGTTTTTTCAAAATAAAAACCATACAACCCTTCAATTAAAGTTTCTTTAGGTTTAAAGAAAATTTGTAGCATAAATAAGAAACACAAATAAAATTCCGATATTGCTCAATCCTTGCGATTTTTTATTTGCGGGTATTTTATAAAATCAATAAATTGAAGCAAATACGTTTCTTCGATGTATTGATTGGTCTCAAAAACGCAATTCTTCATATTTTCGACCGATTTTCAGCAGTGTGTATTGGGATTTGAGAATTTTTCTTCATCCTCAGCCGGATTATTGGATAACGATTAGAAATATACTTTTCTCATCCTGAGTAGAAAGAGTTGACTTACATAAATAAATATGTATACCTGTTTGCATATTAAAAATTTAAGTGATGTAATTTTTGAATGAATGCATATCATGTGATGTGAGGGAGCACATCTCAGCCACATGGGGATTGTTAATAATTCACTGATGTGTTATTATTTACAAATTGTTAAGCATGAGATTTTATTTATATTTCTTATTTCTGGTATATTTTAAAAATAGGACTTTTTTAAAGATTAGTTTCTAAAATGTTTAAAAAATATCTAGGAAAATAATTATGCCATTATTTATATTTTAGAAAACATATAAGTCCTGTTATATAGACGTAAAAAAATAAACATTTAAATACGTATTCAAATTACAATTTAACAATGATATCTATTTCAAGTCATAGTAAATTACATAAATTTGATTTTTTAAGGGAATATATTTTTTAACAAAGTCATTATCCTTTTCTAAAATACTCAGCACATGGTTACTTTTACCATATAAGCTTTTCACCAAGTAATGCTAGAAATCCTGTATGAGATTTTGATACGTCAAAAATAATGGGTACCTAATAAAATTAAAACTTCTAAAATCAATACGTTTTAATTGATTTTACTCTATAATCAATGTTTTTAATGAAGATGGTATGGGTAAGTGTAGATTTGTGAGATTTTTTTGCAGAAAAATAATCATGTTTTGAAAAATAATTTTGTTTTCATTATTACTAATCCTTCTATAACAACTATAATTTCAGAACACCATTTGGGCTCGATCATCCTTATTAAAAATGTTTATGTCCTTTAATTTTTAACAAATATTCCTTTCTCTTGCATTAATAAATCAAATTTGACAAATATATTTCACACTAATTTTTAAAAAAATTCTTTTGCAATTTAGGATTATTTTAAATGACCCCATTTTATACTTAAATGGGGTCATTTAAAATTATAATAGTTTATCTTTCAAAAAATTTTGTGTTTACTTAAAATGCTCAATTTCTCATAAAATTTATATTTTCTTGTAAAATATTTTGACAACTAATTAATGATGCTTAGTTTTTTTATGATGCAAACAGTAGTTAATAAAAAACTTAAATTTAAATCAGATTTGGGGCATTATTGCCATTTTTAACGAAAATGATGAAAGTAGAATAAAACTATTTCATAACTTTTAGGACAATTATTTTAAATCATCTTTAAGTGTCATTTTTGCAAACTAGTTTAAATTTCTGTAACCTCTTTCTACGAACTCGAATAATTACTTACATTTTGTGTAACTGGGTTTTCTTCTTAATCCGTTTTTTCAGACACAATTATGGTTTTAAAACTTCCGAATTATAAATAGTTTTTTCTTAAATAGTATAACGGGAAATAAATGATGTTTATTTGCTTTAAATTAATGTGATTTAAAATTTCAATTTATTAAATTCCTTGGGTCATCTAATTAATAATTAAATTAAAATGTAAAGCATATTAATAAAAAAGCAAAAATAGATTAAATGGTATGTTTATTCTTATCTTATTATATTAACTAGATAAAAATGTAATCTAGTTACATTAATAATAATGTAATTAAATAACATTAATAAGATAATTTTAATGTTATTAAGTAAATGGAAAACAATCACATTCAGAAATGATAATTTATTTTTTTGAAAATTATATTTGTTTTTAAAAAGTAACTCTAATTTTCTTATGCAATTTATATTTTAGAATAATATTTTTTGAAAATTTGTTTATGTTGTAAAAAAAAAAAATTAAAAGTTTTAAAGTTTACTTGAGGCTACTAGTATTGTCACTAAATATTTTATTAAGTTTCATATTTTTGTCTTCACTCTATGAGGAAGGGGTTTTAAAGAATTTTCTTATTATGTTGTGATATATAATCATGTTCTTTAGTTATTACTTATGAATACTTTTATTTCAAATTTGATTTCATGTGTTTTATAATATTCTAAGTATTCTATCTTTTTATATATAATATTACGAATATATCTAGAATTGAGAAAAAAATAACAACAAAAAGTGTGAGTAAAGAAATTTCATTTATCAGGTAATTATTCAGTATAGTCATTCGAAATGTCATTCTTAAGATTTAACAATAGGTGTATTATATAAATGATTTATTTTTTCTTCAACACCAGACTTTACATAAGAAAGCAATGTTGGGAAGACATCAAGTAGGACCTACAATTTAAAATTGATTTCAAATACTCTACTGCCATTATAAGTAACATAACAACCTGCAAAGTGTGAATGGAAGTCACAAAATGTTGAATTGAAAATCATAACTCTTGACATTCAATTATATCAAGGCGTTATTTACATTTTATTGCTTCATATATTTTATGGATAAAACAAATAAATTATTTTATAATATTAATTAACTGTACAGTTAATTATATAATATTATATTCTTACACGTTTAATCATTACTAAGCATAAAATAACACTTTTGATTATGACATTTCAACTTTATCTTTTTAGTATGTATTTAAAAATTTGGTCATAAATACTTCTAACAAAATCCAATAAACTCAACAAGATTTAGATAGTTTTACTGTAAAACATTTAAAATAGAAATCCTTTTAGTCAATAGCTCTTAGTTTGAACGAATTTATAGTCACATTTCTCTCATGTGATTTTATTTTCCGTTAGTAAAAACATGTTTTTAGATAAGGGTCAAAAATTTATTCTAAGAAGCAGAAATAAAAACGATCTATAAGAAAATCTAGCTGTAAAACAAAATTCTTTTGTTCAGTAGCGAACAATAAACGCGAATAAAAGATTTATCTAAAATGTATTCATGGAAAACAAGAAAAACATTTTCCTTAAAATAAATATATTCCCTATAATAATTATTAATGAAAAGTATCAAATTTAAGTTCATTTTTAAATTAAATAATTTTATAAATACACATTAAACAGAAGCTATGATAAATTTCTAGATTTAAAGTAATTAGTACAATGAGTAGGAAAACATTAAAAATATGTGTGTCAATAAATTACAGATTATGTAGTAGGAATAACAGTATATTTCCAGAATGAAAATTGTGAAAATTTTGTGAAAATAATTGTTGAAAAGTATATAATATATATATATATATATATATATATATATATATATATATATATATATTTATTTATCTTTGCATGTAAATGCTTATAACTAGCAGTTTAAAGAATTAAAATGTTTGAGTCCATTATGTTCTCTTGTTTTATATCATTTTTCATTCTACATGAAAATGTGTTATTATATTTAAATGCTTAGATTACAATGTTAAAAATACATGATCCAAAATAACTGCTCCATAAGTTCATATTTTTCTAATTCTTTAAATCTTATATAAAATTATTTCTTAAATATGAGTTAATGTTAAACATATTAAAACTAGAAGAAATAGTTTTAATTTTAAATATATTAGGGCAAAACTATGAGCTTATTCAGATAATTAAAAAAATTGATAGAAACTAAGTTTATGTGAACTAATTATTAGAAATCAAATGATATAATTAAATATTATGAAACTTTTGATTCAAAAATTTCCTTTGAGTGAGAAATATATAGCATTTTAAAATTATTCATGAATATAAGTATGCACATATTCATGACAGCATTACATTTCGACTTTGAATTTAAAGGAATATAAATTCAGGAAATGTATATAAATATCTGATATTTACTTGAATTTTAAATATGTAAAGGAATATTACAAGGTCCTTTTGATCAAACTATAAGGATATAAGAGTAAAGAAACAAATGCATTAGGTAAGGTTCAGGAAAGAAAGACAAATGACGTGTTATCCTTATAAACAGAAGAAATGGAGACATTCAACAGCCATTTCTGTGGGAAGAATCGGAAATTTTGAGACGGAAGCCAGAAAAGCTAAAGAATCCATTTATCGGTACGGGCAATTGCACTCTGCAATGCATCTTCCCTGCAACAATCCGGTGATGCGCCATGAATACAAACATCGTTGCAAGTATCAATCATTTGAGCTGCTTTATCCAGCTGACATGTTGTTTTCTGTCTTCTTGATCTTATATTCTTTTACAGTGCATTATTGTTGAAGAAATATTTGTTTCTTTATACAAAAATAGTTTGTGTAATAATAATTAATGTAATGTGTTTCACTGTTTCATTTCTCAATTTCCATCTAAGAAAGTTGTACTTGGAAAATTAATGATCTTGAGATTTTTTGTCATATAAAATAAAGGATTAATTATCCTTAATAGAATTCAAGAAATATATAAGAGAATCAATGAAATTCTTTGATTAGAAACTTCATCTACACACAATATAATCTTAACGTGCATTACTTTATTTAACGCTGGACGTGTTTTATAATTTCACGTGTTTACATTTTAAACTTCAACAGATTTTTTCCCTAAAAACAAATTCTCAATTTTGGCTTTAAGTTTGAAGAAGTTTTTTTAACAATTTTAACAAAATATAAAAACTCATTTTAATTTATAAATTTTACTATTTTCTAATTTGCAAAATATTTTTTATCATACAGACAATTTCTTTAACATACTTTTCGTCTGAAAAGAATGCTATTTTAGAAATTTATACTCTAAATGTGTAAATAATAGAGTCATTAATTAATGATATAAATTATTAAAAGTATCACTGTATCCTTTTTTATGGATTTATTCTAAAAAGTTGGTGGATTGAACTCTCTCCTTCTTTATTATACTCTCTAAAATAGACTATAATAGTTCGATCACATTAAGGTCGGATGACTCTTTAACCATTATTGTGCTCATGAATCCATGGTCCAACAAGCTCTACTATCATAATAGGCTTATCATTACCTTGAATAATTATACATCCTGTATGAGAAAGTTTTCATTATAGATTGGATGTGGTTAGTTAAATTTTCATTTTTTTAAACTCTATAGTGTTTCCTATCAGGATATCCTTCATTTTAGTAATTCTAAAGAAAACTATAAAATTGCATTCGTCTTATGTAGATAAAGTGACAAAAATGATTAATCCGGTTATATTTAATTTTGCACTTATCAATTGACCATGTTTTGTGAGTATCATTCCACAGTAAAATACATTTTTCATTAGTATTTGTGACAAGTAGCTTGGTAATAACTGTTCTATTATAAATGCTCTATTTATGAAAGCGAATTATAATCTTAATATTGTCACAGGATAACATTAACAAGCTGAACTTACAGAACTCAAAAAAGCTATCATATATACTCAATGTATAATTTTAATGTTTGAGTATAATGCATTAAAAAATTCCAATTATTTTCTATATGTATATTTATCATTTTGATAATTCCTCTCTTGTAGTTAGTAAAATGATACAAACACAATACACAATGTTTATTGTTGTTATAATAATATATATCTACATTGTTTACTATGTACATTGATATCAAAATGCTATTTTTTAAGGAATATATACATTTTATAATGATGCATTTTTAAAATTCAAAAGTGAACTTAAAAATTTTAAACACATAGTTTTAATTATTTGTACAAGAAATTAATTCCTTTTTTTACAAAAACAAATAAATGTTATACTAAAATTTTTATATATATATATATATATGTAATGAATGACTTTTTAACCATATTTATTCTTTTAAATTTATGGAAAATGTTTTATTTGGATTTTAATTTGCTACTAGGCATTTTAAAAACACAATTCCTTGATGAATAAGTATAAGAGTATTGTTTAATTTCTGATACAGAATTCTCAGTATGCCATTTTGTAGGATATATTATTATATTTATTTCATTATTCACTGCATTTTTATCATATAGAGTTTTCTTTTACATGACAATTAAAGTTTTTCTTATATAAACGAACATTTATACAAATGGATATTTATTTATTTTTAATATTATTATTTAATACAGATAAATGTTACTCTTATATTCATTAAATCTATCCTATTAACTTTATAGAAAGTACATTTATAAGTATAACAAGATTGGAATTAATGATAAATTATAACAATGCTTCTTCTTAGAATATTTCTAAAATGAGGGCAATTTTGGAGACAAAATCTTTACTACGTTAAAAAAGAAGAAAATTTCTATCTGCGTTTTTTATAATTTTCTTTTTCACTCATAAAAGAATCTTAGATTTTATTATGAAAAGTTTAAAAAGATCACTGGATTCTATTAAAATTGATTTTATTTACCATAATTTACAGAATAATTGCATATCATATTTAAAACAACTAATTATTATTAATTAAATTTTTAAATTACTTAATATTTTTTAATATCATATAATTCCAAACTAAATGAAAATCGTATGCCATGAATACATTTTAAAATACTAAAATTTCAAGTTCTCAAACGAAATTAATGAAAAGATTATTTTATTTTGAATCATAGAAAGCAAATTTACAAAAATTGAGAATTTCATATTTACTTGTTGCATATCATTGTTGATAAAATTAGTTAAATATTCAAATACTAATAGTTAAAAAATCTTCTTAGGTAAAATAATTTTAAATTTTTTAACATTTTTGTTACAAAAAATTAGAATTTATAATAAAGAATATGTACTTTGCATATTAGACTGATGATATCTATTTTTCACTAATATGCGTCGCGAACTGTCATGGAAGATAAGTCAAGCATGTATGCATAGCATATATTTAAGCATATATTGTAAAACTATTTGTAATATGCGTTTTCTATGGAGATTTTATAAGCTTTAGGATGGATTTAGTATTAATATTGCTCTGTGTAGGTATTCTAAGTTTTTCAATAGAATGTGTGTCAAAGAAAATGTAGTTGCAACATTCTCTCGTGTTACGATCGAGATAACTGTATATATTTGAAATTCTGAGGATAAAAATTCTTGAAAATAAAAATATCACCAATAATAATTACAAGGAAGGTAATACAGCTTTCAAGTATCATTTGGCGTTTTTAATACGCTCATAATGTCTCGAAAACAAAAGCAGATTTGAACACTTTAATTTTCATGCTTTAAAGCGTAATTCGCATTCTTATTTAATATATTACAGTTCATGAAATCATATAATATATATCATAGTTCTTCGAAGCAAAAAAACATTCAAAAAACTTTGTAGCATAGACTTCCAGAATAGCCAGACTTCTCTAGACAATTTCTCCAAATAAGCCTTAAGATTTATTAAATTAATATTTCTTCACTCTAATAATTCTAGAAAGCGGTAATCTAGAGCTTTTATCTTTTGCAGCAGGGATGGCCAAGACGTCGAACGCGGTCGACTGGTAGACCGCGAAGACGTTTTAGGTAGACCGCGCACCATCCCGATAGTGAACTCCGAAATTAAAAATTTAATTTATGAATTATGTCATAGAATTAATGAATTATTTAAAACAAAAATTTACTACAATTTTTGCTTTAAAACCTAAAACAAACTGTACAAAGTAAGGCACTGAATTTTTCGTTTTACAGTGGAATTAAATCGAAACAATTTGACAAAGTGGGATGCTTAGATTATATCCAGTAGCCGGCACATGATAGTGACGCCCCGAGTCGTCTATTCTACCCGTCTCTTCTGGCCGTTAAGCTTCACTTCTAAGTTAATCGTCTTACGTGGCAGGTCGCTCGCTTCCTTCCGCACTGATACGAATTTGTTTCAAAACTGTTGAATGTTCGAACTGTTGTTTGAAACTGTTAAATTTGCTTTTCAACAACCCGTCCAAAATGACTCAGCCAGGCACCAGTGCTAAGAGAAGTAAAACATACCATAACCACAATGAGTGGGAAGGTGATTTCTTTTTTGTTATGATGAAGGAGAAATGTGTTTGTCTCATAAGTAACTCAAGTGTGGCATTACCAAAAAAAAAGCAAATGCTGAAAGACATTTTAAAACCATGCACTTAAAATACGCTACAGACTTTCCAATCTTCAGTGAACTTCAAAATGTTAAAGTGCATGAATTAAAGTCGAATTTACATTTATAGCAACCAGTATTTATGAAACTAGGCACCAAAGCTAAAGTAGTAACATTGGCGTCATTTAAAATTACAGAAGTTTTGATAAAGCGAAAAATACCATTCGAAGATGGAGAATTGATAAAAGAAGCTTTCATTAAAGCGCGAGAAGTGCTTTTCCATAATTTTAAAAACAAATCTGAAATAATATCGTCAATAAATAATATTACTTTGTCGCGTGACACTGTGATACGACGGACTGAAGCTATAAATAATAATTTGGAAAATTTATTAAATGGCGATTTTAAAGCTTGTAAGTTCCTATCACTTCAATTTGATGAATCCACAGATATTAGTGACATTGCACAGTTATGCCTTTTTGTGAGAATGATTTTCGTAGATTTGACTTCAAAAGAAGAATTATTAACTATAATTCCATTGAAAGGACAAACAAGGGGACAAGGTATGTACAATTCACTTAAAAACTTTATTGATAAGACAGGATTTCCAATATATAAATTTGTCTCTATTATAACAGATGGAGCTCCAGCAATGGTCGGGAATCGAACTGGTTTTATTGCCATATCCAAAAATGATGAGGAAATTCCCAGTTTTACCACCTATCATTGCATTATCTATCAACAGGTATTGTGTTCAAAAATACTAAAGTCTAATGATATAATGCAAATTGCTTTCAAAATAGTCAGTGTACGGAGATCTCTTATTGCACACAGACGTGAGGTGGCTTAGCTGTGCTGCTTTTTAAAAAGATTTCGTATTCTGTTACCAGAAATACGAAATTTTTTACAAATAAAAGGAGAGCACATTACTGAATTGGAAGATGGGAAATGGCTCATAAAACTAGCTTTTCTCTGTGATATCACTGCAAAACTTAACGACTTAAACCTAAATCTACAAGAAAAGAATAAATGCTTAACATACATGATGAGTGCGATTAAAACTTCCAAAGAAATGATAAAAAGGTATGCAATGAAGAAAACATGAATTGAGAAACTTTAAAAACATGGAGGAAGAGTGCATCCATAATCCAAACCGAGATTTCGAAGATTTCGCTGAACACTTAGATGTTATGTTTGAAGAATTTGAAAGAAGATTCACTGACTTATTTAGGTTGGAAGAAATACTCAATTTTATGATATTTCCATTTAATGAAAATGTAAACATTGATGGAGTATCTGAAAAAATAGGACATTTGAAAGATACCACTTCAGTCACGGTCGGGGAAGAAATTATTAAATTAAGATGCGATATATTTCTTAAATCCAGAGCATCTAGCGATATTGATTTTTGGAAATTAATTTCTGACGAAGCGTTTCCAAATATTTACAAATTGATTTTGTATTTGGAATCATACTTTGGATCGAAGTATCTTTGAGAATCTGCTTTTACAACCATGAACGCCATAAAATCCAAACATCGGTCGCTTTTTGAAGCGACCGATGTATGGATTATTGATGAACATATAGTTTAGTGTTTAAGCATTGCAATAAGCTCGTATCAGCCACAATATGATAAACTTGTCGCAGATATACAGTGTCAAATTTCATCTAAATAAAGTTAATTGGATGGTCAATTTTTAAGTATATGAATACTTCGATTATTTTCGTTAGTAAATTTTTATTTTGAAACACTAAGTTGTTAAGTTGTTGTTGTTCTTTTTTTTTTTTTTTTTTTTTTTTTTTTTTTTTTTTTTTTTTTTTTTTAGAAAAATTAGACAATATACCATTTTTTCAGTTACCAAAAATAAATATGTAAACATATACGTTATTTCTGCCATTAGTAGACCACCTTCGATTTTTTAAATTTGGAGTAGACCTCGGATCCCAAAAGTTTGGCCACCCCTGTTATACAGGATAACCAAAAACAACGTTTCTTTTTAAAACTGAGATTTTAAATACATTTTTGTCGGTCAGGTCACAAATATAACAGCTTTAGCTTGTGATACGCTCATTTTCATCCATTATACGACTATATCTTGAACAAATTAAGATAAATATGTACTAATTAAAGTTTAAATTTAAATGTTCCAAAAATAAATGTATCAAAAATGTATATTTAAAGTTAAAAAGCCCATTCTTAAATCCAGTAGGTTTTGTTATTGCTAAACGGTCATTTTTGAAACATGAGGAATAACTAGACAGAGACCTACTGTTTAAAGTAGGATTTGAACCATTATAAATATCCATGACACGTGTAGGATTCGAACTCACGACTGCTGAACCAAAAGCAAGAACACTTAAAATTCGTCTGCCAGATCAGTTTTTCTAGTGACATAAATGCATGCACAAAGTTTTTATAATTAATATTAATTAGCCAACTTAAAGAAAGATAAACTTATTTTTCTCGGTTTATCATATCAGAAAAAGTTTCACAGAAAGACATCTTTAAGTAATATACATATTTATAATGGCTGTATTTTTTTGGAGTAATCATAACGGAATTTTTATACGTAGGGTTTTGTGATAATTTTTCTTTAATTATGATTAGTTATAAAGTTCTCTACAAAACAACTGTATGTAAATATAAAAGAAAGTACGCTTGTAGAAAATACAGAGTATTAAATTAAAGATATAAATAATGAATGTAATGTTTTCCAGACATTATTCAGGAAAATAAAATTTTTACATACAATGGAAGGAAACGTCCCTTTTTGTTTAAGGAAGATTAATTATTACAAAAGTTAAATCTTTTTTATTCTGAAGTATGCTTTTAAGACACTTTTACACATTATTAAAAATCTTTTTTAGATTTGTATTGCAGCATGCAATAACAATTATAGTACATTTTACCTGATCCATTAAAACATTTCTTTTTCTTTTACTTGTTGATTTGCTTATTTTTTTGAAAAAAAAAATTTCCTCGTTTCTTTCGACATCAGAGAAAGCCAGGTAATTATTTTTAGGAAGTTTTAACGTTTGAAATAATTTTGTGTCCGCAATTAATTAAGAACAATGTTTTCGCATACCATAGAGTGTATAACTACAATAGACTAGCTAAAATGAATGTGCTGTAAAACTAAATTGTAATTTTTTACAATGTGAAGTACAAGAAAAAGCATCCTTTCATTAAATGTGATACTTTTCATTTCAGGAACATTACATTAATATTAATGTCCAACTAAAAGCAAACATAGGAAAAACTTTTCTCCATCAAAATGTTTTGTGGAAAAAGTGCGTAAAATGGGAAAAAAATTCTTGGTTTCTATTTTTAACACATTTATTTATTTGTTTGGAACACTAAACTATTAGGAAATAAAATAAATACATGGAATATTTGGTTAATACAGAAAACTCCAAATTAAGTGAGAAAGTGAATGGTTTGTAAAAATGATATTTCTTTCAGGTACTGCTTTTGTATTCCTTTGTATGATAATTCTTCTCAAGAATAGTTTGTATAACCGTAATATAATAGTTAAATTGTTTCATTTTTCAATTCAGATTATTTTAGTTTTTGTATAAATTGTAATCAAATTGCATTATTTAATTTTATTTATTAAACAGATAAGTTTTTACAAAACGACATATCTAATTAAGTTGCCTTTCACATTTACTTTCCATAAATTTCTTATATATAAGTAAATGCGAGTTTATTTATTATTTACAATTTCATTATGAGTCTCCATAAACATTTGTTCAAAAAATTGTTAATTTATTTATTGTTCACATGTAAGAAGACTTAATATTTTTAAAAATTCTTCTATGCATGTCTCATAAATTATGACTAAGTTGTTATTTACTACAAACCTTCTGTGTAAATATTACCATGGTCCAGACATATGGCTATGAACCTTAGAGGCAAACATTCTGAATCTAGCTTCAGAGGTACAGTCTCCCACCAACCAGAGATAAGTATTCAGTTTTTGTTTTTTGTATACGTTTTTGCCTTGTTTGAAGCTGTAAGTGTTTTCTCTCTTATGATATATATGTGTAAAATCCACTAACAATAACAGGTTCTTTTTTTATAATTTGAGACAGTGCGAAAAAGTCCAATACTTAGGAAAAATAATGTGAATATGATCAACTAACTATGAAAAGTATTAATGAAAATTGTATCTTGAAAGACAACTATGCATAAATAAATTTAATAATTAAAAATGTTTGATAAAAAATGTAGAACAATCCCACTTCTTTCAAACATCCAAGGTCTATTATCAAACTTTTTATCAACGAATAAAAAAAATAAAACATTTTTATAATTTAAATAATAAATGTCATAAATTTGCTTAAAATGAACTGGTGTAATCATATAAAAAAATTGGAACAAAATAAAAACTCTAAAAAATTTCTTTATAAAAGTAATGAATATAGGGTCTAATTATTAGTTTTTGTTACTAAAATACATTCATTTTTTATATTTTACATGTAATTTAAACTTCTTTACTTAAGTTGTACTGAATTAAATTTTATGCTTCCATAAGAAAATTTATTTTTCAGTAGTTTTATAATTAGTTTCAACAAAATCTATGAATGAAATTAATTTTTTGAAACTCGTCCAATAAATTCACAATTTAATCAACTAGATTCACGTTTGAACTTTTGAAACACAGAAATTCATCTTGCGAAATTAATAGAAGCATTTTCTTCACTCCACAATGAATCCAGAGCTCATAATTTATGGAATGTGATTTCACTGCTCTTCCTGAAAGCAATTAATAAAGTCACAATCAGACTTGCTTATCCCCCATCCATGCAACTGGAGGAGGAGAACTCATTCTAGATTCCAGGTGACCATCCATCAGTGATAATCATTTAGCAATTTGCACATTTATCATTTCGCCCGATTACGTACAGAGTTCTGTTTCCAATTCCATGGTATTTAAATCATAAGCGATCAACTTAATTTAACGCCTTACATACTCAAAATAATTTTTCTCATTCAAAAAGCGTGAATATCTTAAAAATATGTGATTAATATATAAAGTTTCTGAAACTTTAATAGTTTGAACCCTATTTGTCTGATAACAATTGTTACTAGACAAAAAGTAACTAATTGTTTTTAAATTTAACCATAATTTTCTTTCACTTGAAAGATATTGCTGATAATTTGATTTGCCTCTTTTATTTTCTGTTTATCTATTGTTAAATGAAATTTATAATTAAAAGTATGAAAGAAGAAATATGCTAGTATTTTAGGTAAAACTGCAAATATTATCAAAATAATTTTAGAAGTAAGATACTATAAAAATAATAGCAAATTGACAAGATGCACCTTTAAATATTTTTAAATTGTCATAACCGAATTTGAACTGAAAAAAATTATTTTTTTAATTAAAGTAATTAATTAAGGCAATTTCGCAATAGCTAATTATATTTTTTTCATATAATGGTGGATGGTGTCACTTTTTATTAGCTTATCATTTTAATTATGTTGATTTCTGTTGTAAGAAATTTGATAATGTATCATTTTAAATTTTACTCAAACTGTACTGTGCTGAATACGCTATAATTTTAAAAATTAGTTCTTTCAATACATTGATTTTATTTTCATCTGCAGAAATGAGTGCCTATTTATGTATTTTTTTGCTTATAAAATATATCACCAAGTGATTTCTATTAAATCAATAAATATTTGAATATTTTCTAATAAAGGAATGGGACACTGTGCAGATCTATTGGGTTTAAATTGGGTAATAACTTATCAGTTCCAATTATTTTATTTATGTTCAATTCTTTATGTATATAAAATTTTATATAACTCATAAATTGCTTTATCTAGATTAAAACACGTTATTTATGCACTAATATAAAAACTATGACTTTTTTTCTAAAACGTTTGATTTTCTTCTAAAGTGTTTCTCTAAAGCGTTTTTCTAAAGAGTTTTACTAAAGCATTAGCGTTTCTAAAACGTTTTTGTTATACGTATCATGACAGACTTTCATTCGATTCATTTGTTTTCAGTACCATCCACGTTATTAGGAAGATTAAGCATAATTTAACTCCTGTTTTTTTCAAATAAATTTTGTTTTTGTAATATCTGTAAAATGTCCAAATCACACGAGTACATAATATTGCTTAAACTGCTGTGAGAGATTGTTGTGGTTAATTTAGTAAACCAGCTTCCATGTTTGGTCTATCGAAAGTTGAGTGTAAAAAGTTTATTTTACATAAATTAAAAGATGATTAGTAAAATAAAGCACACTTTTATGATTTGGTATTACCTGTCATAATATAATTAATTATTTGATGTTAAAAGTTTTAGATGTGTACTACTTGAATTTTATATCTGTTTACTTGAATAACAACTAAAAGAAAAGAAACTCGTAGACCAGAGTAAATCTTAAATGAAGTTCCTTTAAGCAACAAAAAGTGTTCCTTTTAGTAACAGAAAAATAATTTACGAGAAATTTTAATGTTTATATTTAAAAATCATTAAGTATTTTATAAATCTTTTCTCAGTTTCTTAAGATTTCTGAATCAACGATTTTTATCTTTACAGCATTGTACGAGGCATTTAAATTCTGGAAGATATGTTAGTTTTTTTCACTTACTTCATTACTGCATAGAATTTATTTACTACAACCATTTGATTTAATTTTGTTTTATCTTTATTTTTTTTTAAGAATAAGAAAAAAAAACAATATTAAACAAGTCATTGTACTCAAATATGGAAATATACTTATCTCATTATCAACTGAAAAGGAATAACCTAATAATTAGAATTCAGTTTTTTATATAAGTATTTCGTATCTCATTAACTGTCATTTCAAGCAGATTACAGAGTTACAGTTAAAAAAATAAGAAATTACTCAAGGGATTAAAATATTCAATATGCAAAATCGAGTAGAATGAAATGGAAGAATAATCTTGTATATTTAATGGAATAATACTTTTTTGCAAATATTAGAACCAAATAAGTATTTTTAGTTTTGGAAGATTAAATTCAAGTTTTTTGTTATGCATTGTATTTTTGAATTTTGTGCAAATGTTTAAAATAAAATTCTATTTTAACTATATTTCTGTGTATATTTTAATGTTAATGAGAAAAGGATTTTTTTATATAACCTATTTAATAATTTATGTTAATATATTTAAAATAACTACCATCACATGATTTTAAATATATATTTATTCGATTAAACAATTTACTATAACTGAATTGTTACCACTTTAGTTGTGTCGTTTTATTTATCGAACTTGAGTTATTTAACTCCATGAAATGAGCAACACGGAGTATTTGTGGAACTCAGAGAATGTTACATAGAGAACTTTCTTGGTTATTTATCTAAAGTTAATTAGAGTTAAATAAGAGTTAAAGTTAAATTACAGAGTTTTGTTAACAAATATAAGATTTCAGTTTGGTTTGTGGCACAGTCTTTACTCATACAATTTAGTAAACCGGAAATTACAAATTAAGTTAAATTCTGAATAAAGTACAATTTTAAATACATTTAATACCAGATTGAATTTACTTTACTTCAAATAGCAAATACATATTGGTGATTGATTTGATATATAATTAAATTTAGAATGGCACAGTTGACTTTCTCTCATGCACATTTAGCAAACGTGAATCATCAATTCAGGAACAAATATCGATTTTTCATTAAAAACTAATATTTTTGTGTAACTTGCTTTATTAGTTATGCAATTAGAAATATAATTTTTATTTAATTAAATTATGTATTGTTATTATAAATTCCATAACATATATATTAAAAAAAATATGGAATAATTTCCAACTATTAGTTTTATGAGTATAAATTGACATTTAAAAAACGATGAATGTTAATAAAAATCTCAAAGTTTTATTGCTAAATAATTAAATTAATTTTTTTAGTAAATTTAAATTATTAATTACATATTTGTAAAATAAATTAGAGTAAACTTTCAAAAATGTAACAAATTAACAAATGATTTTATGGTATCAGTTAATAAATACTTTCAGGTTTGTATTTAGTAATTTTAGGTAAATAATTATATTTCTCAAAATATAAACATATATTATTGAGAAAATAATAGGATAAATTAAAAAAATGTAAATAACCAATTTAGACAGGTTACCAAAATTAACATTACTTTATCTTCTGTGTGCTTGACGTTTGAAAGTGATTTTAAAGAGATGTTATTTTTTTTTTAAATTTTAAAGTAGAATCTAGTAATTTTTTTCACATTTAAATCACGTTATCTATTGATTCCTATAATTTTCATCTTTAATTAAAAATTATGGGATTAAAATCAAAAATTATAATTACTTTGTGGAAATCAAATTTATCAATAATATTTTATGCAATAGCATATAACAGTTTCATTTTACATATTTTAGTTTGCATGCTGATTGCATTTTATTTTAAAGTAAAATTTTATAAGGATAAAAAATAATGCAACAATAAAATTTAATCAATAACAATTACCTTAAAAATATATATTTTATTTATTTATTTATGCAACTGTAATGTGGAATTTACCTTTAGATATTTTAGAGTGAAATATTATATTTATATATAAATATATAATATTTTACTTTCATATTGAATTATTATAGATTCATTTTACATTGTGGACAAAGAAATTTTAAAAACTAATTCACTATAATTAAATTTTTTATAAATTTGAATAAATCCACGAACGATTATGATATAACTTAATACATAATACTTCATAGAATCAGATAAATTATTAATTGAAAGGTTTCATATTGAAACTGAAATTTCGATTCAATTGAAAATTATTGATATCATCAAAAGTAAATTAAACAGTTTTATTTTGTTACCTAAATAGCTTTAATACAATTAAAAAATTCCCACTTTAAAAAAATTCAAACGTCTTTCCATTAAATTAGAATCACAAATGACTTTGTTTATAAACGGAGATTATTCTCTGAAATTACAGAAAGTGAACTAAGTCATTACAATTTGAATGCCGAGTAATTTTATATTATTGGCTTTGTTCTAAACTGACAGAACCCTTTCAAATAATTTGATAAACAGAGCCGTAATCATTTCACAGATATTAGCTTAGATTTGAGGCTTTGTTAAAAATATGTAAAATTCACTGAGAGAGCTTACAATTTATTGTGTCAAGGACTAATTATATACAATCCTTATTTTAATATTCTCTATTCTTTATTGAATTCAATCCAATTTGAGAATTATTTGTCTCTTGTTTTTCTAAGTTATAAATAAAATTTCAAACATTATATATATTACTATGACATTTTAAATGACGACATAATTAAAATAAAAATTAGGTTGTTAGGAAAGTTAATCCGTTTTACATGAAAATGAAAAATATATAGTGGATAAATATTCCATTGAATTGTATATTGCAAGCTCTAATCCAATACCTTTTACCACCTTACTGGTTTTAGCATAATTTCATATAAATGTAGTTATTTTTTTCAATGGTAAGAAACTGATTTAGGTGGGAAAAACGGAATGATTTTCTGAACAACCCAATTACATTAAGCAATGTAAATTTTATTATTATCAAGTATAAATCTCTAATTTGTCAAATTTATTTAATTAAATGTGTTTTAAATAAAAGGTTTTGTAAAAATTAAAACAAATTGCTTATTTTGAATAAATTTGTATAAAGAATAGTCATTCTTTGTTTTATAAATATATTTTTATTTGTGATTACAAAATTGTATATCATGTAAATCCATAAAAATCTCTTGAAAATTACTTATAAGCATTTCATCTCTTGATTTCTTTTTGAAAACATATTTATACATATAATATGCAGATCAAATATACTATAAAAGTTCACCTTGAAATTAAATAAACACAGTTTGTAATACAAAATTATTTGATTATTTTAATAATAACGGTTTCTTCTTCTAAAATATTTTGACGCTTATAACAGCATATTTCAAAAACAGATAATTGAAGTTGGAACTACCCTACTGAGTATTTTCATATAACAAGTACATTAATAAAGTCTTATTCTTAGGAGCCACGGCGGAACATTGTAAGACTGATACTGTTACAATCAACGCTTTGAGATTTTTCCTAAAGCTAAAATTATTAATTATATAAAATAATTTAGTATATAAAATGTCTTTGTAGCTTAATTTTACTCCACTCAAAATATTGTTAAAGTAAAGAATATAAATTTACTTTTGAATAATTTTTACATAAAATATGAAATATTTTAATAAAAAAAAGTATTCCAATTAGGATATAGTCCAAAGACTTCTGTTGCCGTAGTGCAGCGAAATTTATATTTTTGTTGTCAGCTTTACATATTGTTTTATAATAGAACAAATGAATTTTTTCTTGAAATATTATTAAAAATAATTGAAACAATTTTCTTCTTAAGTGATGAAAACATTTGATCTAATAACTGAAAGGATATTTTAGACTAAAAAAACTTCCTTTATACGTATAAATATAAATCTTAAATTGAGTAAAATTTAGGTAAAGCAGTTCAATAAAATATTAATTTGAACAAAAGTATGTTAATAATGCGTTGTAAAGATAATACAACCTTCTAGTATTAATAATTTTAAATATTAGTTTGGGGAAAAAGAAATCCATTATTTTTATGTGAACTTCATGTAACTTCTTTTGGATTTGCTTTGTAAAAAGGTTTAAAACAGTTTTCATGTAGATTTTTAGGTCTTGCGCGTTAAGACTGCTGACATGCAGTTAACTTCGAACATTTTTGATATTTTATAGACATTTTCGACGATGCTGTATCCACATGCGAGGTGCATCTCTAACATCAAAAATACCCGAACGGAATCGATGAAACAAAAATTGTACGTTATTGGTTGTTACAGTCTTATATAGGACGATAAACACCTTTCACAATTTTAGACACCCGCCTATCTTTTTCGCCGTTACAAGAGAAAAACGAAAATGTATCGAATTTTCTGTTTGTTGTCTTTTATTTTTAAAACCTTGTACTCGTAACTAAATTAATCAAATAAAAAACCGCAAGAAGATATTTTAGTGTCAAATGTCACCTTTCCAACGAGCATAAATCTGAAATTGTTTGATAGATACCTCACGAGATATCGATCACTACAGACGTCTACCGCAAAAATAATGGATTACTTTTTCCCCAAACTAATATTTAGAAGCATGATTTGTTTACTGATTATGGTTTTTTGAATGTTCGATAGTTATTAATACTTAAAGTACTGAGCATTTAGGGGAAGTTACAACAGAATTACATGCAATCATAGCCTTATTTTGAAAGCATTTACTAAAGCTAATGAGTGCTTACACACAGTATTCCAAAATAGAATGACTTGATAAATTTTAAATTTAGTCATATATAAATCAATTATTAAACTACATTTGAAAGAATAATACAGAATTCAAAGAAAATACTAATGCACTGAGCAACAAGATTTTCCATTAAATTAAAATACTGAATTTTTATTATTGTAAAATAATCAACCATGTCAGCATAGCAATTAAAGTTCATTATTTTGAAAATATTTATAAGTTCTTGATTTATTTGTTCGAAAAACACAATAAATTGTCTGTAAATAAAATATACAACTGAACTGTCAAACTCTTGCTTTTCACAGCACAATCGTAATCTACTTTATTGATACAGTTTATATTTTATTGCATACCACACTTAGAACAAATATACAATTTTTAAAGAAATATTAAAAACTGTTTCATTTTGTATATAGATACTTCAATTTCCTTTCTTCATTTTTAAAGAATATATTTTTGAGGATAATTTTGGATTTTTTTCATAAAATATATAACAATACAAAGAGAAAGATACTTTTATAATGTCATTGTTCATTTATTTTTTTAAATGTCTAAAGATAACATTCTTTCAGTGCTTTATTTTTCACCACAACAAAGCCAGAGTTTATACATCCAATTAAAACCTGTCTAGGACCAGGACAAATGGCCCATAGGAGGTGACCATTCTGTTTATTCGCTGTGATTAAAGGACTCGATTCCACTTCCTTTAAGCTATAATCCTCAGTGACTTCCAAAATGGTTGGTTCTATTTGGAAATGATAAATTCAGGCAATTTGCCTCAAGAAGAAATGAAAGAATTGAGATTATTTATTGAAATAGTGCTAAACAGTAAAGATATAAATTTGTCTCAAAGGACAAAATAAAATAACTTCTCGTTCATTGATGCTTAAATTGAATTAATAAAGCTGGTAAATATATTTTATATGAATTTTTATTTTTGCATTTATAATTTGTATTTAATGTGCATTAAGGGCTGAACATTTTTACATTAATGAAGTCTGTTTAGCATAACTTGCAATCATAAATAAAGAAGAAATTTTTAAATTTCTTTTTTATTGAAATTTGTTTATGAATTAATATATTTAATATAAATTTCTAAACGAAAATTTTATTGCGGAAATCTAAGAATATGTCTACGTATTTAAGCTTTCTATATGATAACTGCTTATATATGAAAATGTTTTTTGATGCTATTCTGCATATGCCATGTATTTTTTAAAAGAGGGACAACCAAATATAAATTATTTAATTTTAATACATAAGATTAATTATTGGGAACAATCAATACAGAAACAAAAAAAAATGTGTGTAAATTTTTTTCTACTCGAGACACTTTTGTTTGAATTCTATCAAAATTCACCTAGAGAAGCATTTAAAACTGAATTAATTTAACAAATAAACTAATATATAATAATATATAAATATTCACAAGTAAAAATACTCGAATTCTAAATACTAGCTCTGTAAAATAAGATTAAAGTATAAAAAAAAATTAACAGCCATAATTTATCTCTGTATACTACTCTGTAAAATATTTTATAAGCCACAATGATGTTCAGGCTTCAAATTAATGAATTTAATAGACTAGTTAATTACTATTCTACAAATTATTTGAATGCGCATTGTGTAATGTGTGTTTTCAAGGAGAATATATTTGTTAGGAAGTAGGCATATCTCAAAAAAGACGCTCCGAAAAACTCTATTCATTCTCACCAATAAACGTAAATGCATAAAATAGATAGAAAAAATCTATATTCAAGAGCATTATGGAAAAAAAATAGTATATTTCTATCCAAGAATATTATAATGAGATTAATCAATAGAGTTTATATGTCTCCATAGTAAAAATGTTTACTAAGAAGTTTTCAACGCCAAGAATTTTTATAGTATTATAAACGCTGTGTAACATCTAGTTTTTTAGCTGTTTACATGTAAAACGTAATTCTTTGAGCATTTTATTATTAACAAACAATTTATTTAATACCATTTCACCGTTTGAATATGGTTATCTTAAGCATCTGAAAAGTTTAAAATAAATAAACATCATAATTTATATAATGTTTCATTTTTAGAATATCTATTAATTATGTGTTAGTAAATGTGCTAAATTTCTTTTTAAGAAAAAGAAAACTGTTTTGTTTTCCATTCGCAAAACTGAATTTCCCTTTTTTTGTTAAACATTTTAATATTTTGTGTTTCTCAAAATTTTGATTAATAATTGTTTATATAGGTAGTTGGTAGTAATTTTAAAATATTATATTGCTATTAGCACATTTTAATTTGAAACGTCAAACACCTAAATTTTGAATCTTAGACTTCTCCTTCTTAAGTGATTACTTACAAGAATTTTCATCTTAAATTTCTAAAATATATACAGGTATTAGCTATACTACGTATAGATTATACTATTTGTAGGTTATTGGAATGCTCATTTCAGTTTTCATTAAGTTTTCATTAATGTACTGTAAAATTATTTTATCAATTAAATATTATTTAATTCTTGTGCTTCATTTGCCTTCAGTATTTTAATAATTAAAGTTTAAAAAATAAATTCTAAAATATTCAAAATAATTGGATAAAAGTTATATTAAATATATTTTTTTCTTTGCAATGTTTCTAAAAAAATGTTTGATGGTTCAGGTAATGAAACAAGAAAAATAAATGAAGAGAGAAATCTTTAACAATTTTTCAGTGATGAATGAATAAATTAGTATTATAAATATTTAGAAACTAAATTATATACAAATGAAAATAGAGCAATATATATGTAAAAAGGAATCACACGTTCTTAACTTCTTACAAAACTTATTTGAACCAGACATTTGAAAACGAGATTGACATTTGAGCGTATGCTCTCAATGCATATTGTAAAAGCACACAATGGTATTTTCAAAATGGATAGACTAACTAACCAATATGGAGCTTAGGATTTTTTTTTTTATCTGAATATCATTCGAAGAGTGTAAGAATTACATTGAAGAATGCACTTGTGATTTTTTCTATCTAGAAATCTCTTATTTAATCGTGTTCTTTGAAGAATCGTAAATTTTGTTATTTCCATTATAAGAAAGGTCTCTACATGTTTTTTAAATCTCATAAAAGTAATGTGCCAATATATTAAAAATAAAGAAATATAAAAGTGATAAACAAAGAATCAATTAATATATAAGCATGAACTTTTAAATAAGACAAAGAAAAATACTTAAAGTAATGCAAGATTTGTTTGGTAACGTGTCTATTTAAAGCCTTTTCTGGGTAGTTTTGTATCCCATAAGAGTAAACTTAGTGACAGGGACATGATTTAATATTTTGTTGGATACTGTGGAAAGAACAGACAATACAAAGAGAGACTTCAAAGTTCTGAGTAACATATATTGTTATCCAACGTAAATGTTTCTTATCTGAGTCAGAAAATTAGCTAGATTATCTGCCATGCAAAACTAACATATTACAATTTCGGAGAATAGTAAATTTTACTGAAATATGAAATAGAGGAAACTGAATGCTTAAATTTGAAATTTTAAATATAATTCATAGCAGTCACTATTTTAAAACATGGTGACAATAAAAAACGAAGAAAATAATAAGAAACTTATAAATTTAATATTTATGTGCTACTTATGATAAAAAGCGTCAAAGAAATTGTCGAATAGCATCTTAGTAATTATTTCAGATTATGAAATATACATACACAAAATATAATTTGAATACATTTTAAAATGTCAAATTATAAAATAATGTTATTTCCAATAAGCAAACTAACTTATAAAATGAGGGCTATAAAATAAAATGTATATTGCTTTTCATGGCATAAAGATTAGCATTTATGACTATAAACATTGTCATAATTTTTTAACACCAGACATAATAACGTACTTAAAATATTTTTTTCTAAAATTGAAATGAGAGACTATTAGTTTGAATTAAGTCTTACGTGAAATATAAAAATGTGAAAACAAATCTAATTCTTGAGTAAATTGCTAATTCTTGACTACTTTTGTAGGTAATTCTGTTTATCTTTTAACAAAATTAAAAAAAAAAATGTCATTACTTTTTAATAATTAATTTAATTTATTTAGATTGTCTAATGGATTGTTTTTCTTCTTTTTGGTGTGCAAACATCTTTAACCTTAAAAATGTCAA
The DNA here is from genome assembly GCA_026290005.1 of Latrodectus geometricus. NCBI lineage: Eukaryota > Metazoa > Arthropoda > Arachnida > Araneae > Theridiidae > Latrodectus > Latrodectus geometricus. The sequence continues at coordinate 43,796 of JAPDSC010032845.1, forward strand.
AGCATAAATTAATTATTTAAAATATTTCTTATGTTTTGTTAATTAATTTAAAATACATTACTTTCACTGAACATATATTATACATATATAAATATGTTTAGTTTATTATAAACTATTCACATAATATAAAGCTTTTAATATGCTAAACACATTCAGTACACATATAAAGCATATAAAAAGTATGATAATGTGAGTTTTTCAAAACACTGTAATTATCAAGTAAACAAACAATTTAATTTATTATAAAAATGTTAATAGAATTAATGATATAAGATGTTTGAGATTTATAATTAAAAATTTTTTTTCCGACAATATTTAATTATAATAACGAAGTAATAGAAGCATATTTTATTTTAAATCTTATATATTGGTTACAATTACATAAAAAATTTTAATTTACGCAAAATTATTTTACACTTAAAATTTTAAATTCATAGTGAAAACAAATGAATAAATATTTATTGTATCTAATGTATTTATGTGTATCTAATGTAATGAATAAATATTCATTAATTTATTAAATTTTATTTGTTGAAGATAGAGAAACTTATTAATGTTAAAACAAAAGTAATATAGTTGAAATTTAAAACTTACAATTTTTTTCTTAGTTAAATGAATAACTAGAGTTTAAAAGATTTGTTTTATCTTTATACATTTTTATGCAATGTTTAATAAAATAATGTCTTTATAGAAAAAAAACTAATAAAACACCATATCTTAGATTTGAAAAATATAAAGAAAACATTTCAATATTTAATTATTCATTAACGTCTTGAGATGTGTATCTAATTAAGTAATAAATATCTGCATTTATTGTTTTTAAAATATATTTTCGTTTTTCTTTCAGTATATAACATTGATTAAAAGTTTATTATTGGTTTAAATTAAAATTTTGTAAAAATTCTTTTCTTTTTTATACATTTATTTTATAAAATAATTTTAAATAAACTTTTATTACATAAAGTAAAATCAAAATACCATGTACTAACTACCATGATTAAAAAAGTCCATATAATTGTTAAAAAAGGAAATATTGTTTGAATATAAAATTAAAAATTTTTATATTCAAAAGAAAAATATAAAATATATTAAAATAACTTAACTTCAATTCTTGCAAATTGAATTTTATTTAGAGAGAAAAATAATACTTGATAAAAGATTTTCTCGAAAAAATAAAAATCTTGTAAAAGAAAAAAAAAACACATTAATGTAAGTACACTTTTATTTTAAGTGAGAAATAAAATCCGATACTATTGCTTTGAATCCCAGAAATGGAATTCCCAGCTCTTTTGAATTATGGTTCTGAAGAAAATGCGTTGTTCTTTAATTTGGATGGAATTAGATGTTTTCTTTTGTATCATCAGCACTTTTAAGGAGAGAAATAACATTTTAAATTTAGCTGGAGGCGAAATTTGCCAGTGGTGAAATAAAAATCATTAAAGATAATTA
>JAPDSC010032864.1:0-16155 GCA_026290005.1 Latrodectus geometricus
TGTCAAAATGTTTCTATTTAATTCACTGTAAAACGACAAATTCATTGTATTACTGTCCACTGTTTTTTTTTTTTAATTTTTAAAGCTAAATTTTTATTTTAAATTATTTTAAATAATTCATTAATTCTATGTCATAAGTTATAAATTAAATTGCTAGTATCAGAGGTTATTATCGGGATAGTCACGCGGACTACCTAAAATATCTTCGCGGTCGACCAGTCGATCACGATTGACGTTTTGGCCACCCTTGCTATATAGAATACTGGAAAAGTATTTCATAATTTTATCTATTCAATAACATCATCACAGTAAACATTTTTATTTACTGTTAAACGATAGATGGTTTTTATTTTCTTAATGCACATTTTAAGTGATATCAAGTATAAATGACACATTTATAAATTTCTTCCTCTTATACGTTTATCGTCCTAAGATATATACACCAATACTTGTTATTTACAAACAATATGCTTGTTATTTACCATTTTTCATGCCATTTTTCTTCAGAAAAACTGCCTTTTACGAAACGACACAACACAGCATTTATATTTATTTGCATACAATTTCTTTATTTTATAAGACATTTTCATTACAAAAATATCAATCTGCATTTATTTTTTAAAAATTATGCCCTAATTTTTAATAAAGAAAGATTAATGATTTCTGCTTTGTAATAAAGTAGAAATCTATAATCTTTTAAGGGGTATTGATATTCAATTTAAGTATCAAAACACAAAAAAACTAATCATTAAGTAAGCTTTTCTTACAAATTTATTTAAATGAAAATTGCTTTTGCATTACTTAATAATTAATTTAAGTATATGCATTTAATCGTGATTGGAAAATATATTATTTCAAATACGCAGACATTTAAATATAAGTTAAATTATAATTCACACCACACACACACACACAGATTCACATTTATGTATTATTATAAAATTAAATGAAAAACAAAAATTATTTAAATTTCGACACATCATTTATATAAATACTTTATCATGTTGAAATACTTATTCTCAATTCTCAAGATAGCTGGAAGCTACTTAAAACACCACTTGAAATTCCGAAAAATAAACTTAAAGTAGCTCTTACACTTTATACAGCACGCTTTAAATCGCATTTGTATAATTGGAGAAAATAAAAAGGCATAATAAGTACCGTACTTATAATGTCTTTCAACTATAAGAAACGTCAGCATTTATGAAATTCGCTACCTAATTGCATCTCTCTTAAGTACTGATGGGACATTAATGACTAACAATCAATTTAAAAAAGGCACTTTGATTATTCTTAAACTCACTCGAGATAATTTAAAAGCATTAAAATAAGGGAACTAACGAAAATGGTGTAATCGTTATTTTAATGAACAGATTTCTATGAAATGTATTTTTATATATTTAAATTTATGTACTTAATAGCTCTTTTAATCTATCTTTTGATGTTATGCTCAAGTTGTTGGATTTATAAGTATTTGCATCTAATTATGTCATTTTACTGCGGTGGAAGCACTTGTAATGAAATTGGTTTAAAAGTATAGCATCACTCACTAAAAACTTTATTTTCTATATGTATTTAACAACCATATCAGCTTAATTTTAATTTTAACTCTCTGTGTTTTCTCTCTTTCTAAGTTTCCAAAAATAAACAAACATATATCCACGGGATTAAAGGTACAGGCAAGCACATTTTATTTAAGTGAATGTCTCTCATATTGATATATGAATAGAATTTTTTGTAAATGTGTTTAATAAAATTTCGCTTCTTATTCTTATAAATATACTCCGATAATTTTATGTACAAAATTTTCTTTTTGAAATTCAGTATTATGGTATAAAATGCAATATATTATTAAAAAAAATTAAGTTTTCCTTACTTATCTAATGTGTAACTCTAATTTTTTTGCATTCCTTACTTTTTAATATCTAATTTATAACATAAAAACATTCCAATCTTTTTAACTTAATGTATTTTTAAGAATGAACTTCATATTTAATTATCGGACATATCAAACCAGATTTTGTTACTTTAACTTTCAATGAAAAATAATTAAATAAATGCTAGATTTAAAGAGAAAAGTAAGTGAAATTAAATATTTATATATATATATATATATATATATATATATATATATATATATATATTACCAATAGACTGCTAACTGCGATTAGAAAAATATACTAGTTTAACGATAGTTATTATTTATCTGTTTTTGTTCAAAACATTGTTTTACAACAGGAAATGAAGTCTTATGCATTCATCAATTATAAACAAATTCAATTCAGCGTGTGGAACATTTAATTTTATTTAGCACTAGAAATAATTAATTATTGAAATCGGAACTCATATCTTCGATGCTCCAATGATTTTCTTTTCGTTATTGCTTTGGAAAAAGAATAGGCACTTACACTGCAATGGGTAAATATAATATTTTTTCAAAAACTGAAAAAATATCTTTAAAAACTACATTGTGGTAAATAGAAAAAAAGCGATCTGTTGTTGTATGTTTATTTTTTTCTTATTGTGATGGTTAAAAAAGATGATTTAAAATGGACAGAAAGAACACAGCTTCTATTCTTGCATCGAAAAGAATTCTGAGATGGAATATTGGATTGCTTAAGTTAATTATAAGTTAGAATACGAAATTTTAAATTAGTTTCAATCAGTTTTAATTGTGGCTCAAAGTGATTAAACACATTATAATCAAAATTTCAAAATGAAACGTAACTTCTATTTTAAGTCATCCAGAAACGAAGAATTTAATATAAATTTTATTATATTCCATACCGCTGTTATCAGCTCAACCATGTACAAAATTTCAGTGGGTAACGTAGCAAAAAGTCTCTATTTATACAGATCATATCTAAATATTATTGAAACTCTTAACAATATGGATATATTGCATATCTCATCTTAAAATGTCGTTATGGCTATATAGCATTCTTATAATGTACGTAAAATGGGATATTTTTCAAGATTTCAATATCTTATAAAGAATCATAACTACATTTTTACTTAAATTTAATGATTTTTTATAATATTATAAAAAATATCGTTAAATATCGATTTACATTCAGTAACACTAAAAAAAGTTAAATTTATCAAATTTTATTACTGAATCATATTCATAAATCAATGTTTTTAAAATTTGATTTTCATCAAATTATAATAAATTGAATTTTAACGTAGTTTTTTTTTTTTTTTTTGCCAGTAAATATTAGCATATGTTTAATTATTGTAAACAAAGTTTTATCACAATGATTTAAGTGTGCTGCAGAGTTATAAAAGCATGTGAAAACTGATAAAATCTCAGTTAAAAGAAAATTGATAAATGTTTTAAAATTTTTAGTTCAAAGAAAATAAAAATATTGGTTATTGTGTTTAGTACTGAATAATTTCCAAAAGTTATTGAAGAAAATCTATAATAACAATAGAAATGAAAAAATAAATAATAAATTCTTTTATCATTCATTTTGATTTTCTATATTTTTAAGCATAGGAATTAAACTTTTTGTTTAAAATTTTTGATTAAAATGAACAAATAACCAAATACTATTTTTCCATGTTTACTTGATGAGAAATTGCTTTTTCATAAAAGCTACAATGCTTATGTATATATGATAACCGAACTAAAACATTTAATTATTATTCTAGCTTTCAGTATTGAAACTTCTTCAAATTATTATGTTTAGAGATTAAAAATTTTTTATATTCTGCAAAAAGATTAAACTAAGAAAATTAATCAGTATTTTAAGAAGAAAGCAGCAGTAAAGTAATATTTATATAAATTGTACAATATTATATTAAATAATTTTTAAAAGGTATTTTACTTTAGTTCCAGGTATATTTTTCTAATTCTTATTATTTATTAATAGCTTGGGCACAAAATATTTTTCCCATAAATTTATATACTTTTCACTAGTATTTATCCAAATAAGTGATAATTGTCCTACTTAATTCGATAAATATGTCTAATTATTCTTTTAGAAAAATATTTTTTTCATATATTGTGATGAAATAGAAAAAAGTCATTACTAATCGTCATTGGTTGAAGTAGAGCTTAGAATAGAGTTGTTATATTTCCCAGGGGTAAACGGTTTGCAGACCAAAATTTCTTATAGGGAAATAGAAGAAAGAAAACAAAAAATTAGTTCTTTAACTTGAGGTAGGCTCGGGAAGAACCACTTTCACCAATGAAAGACCTACTTTTCTCCGACCAAAGCTGTCGGGAAATTGAATGGATGGTTAACGCCTCTTTTTGGAGGAAAAAATTCCAACAAAAGCCAACATAAATAATATAGCATGTGTTGTACTTCCTTTGTATTGGAAAAAAGTACTAGAAAGAGAAGTCAATTACAAATGAAGTTGGCTATTTTTTATAATAAAAAATAGTCTTTGCAACATTGTTTTTATTGATCAGTTTTCATATTTATGCTAATAATTTCTTTATTATTTTCTTTTTCATACTGATGAAAAGTAGTTTTTCTTATTTTGATTATGAAAAGTACTAGGGAAACATGTCCATAAAATTTGATGTTAGCTAATTCTAATCATAAAGGAAATTAATTTACTAGCTGTTTATATTTATGTTATTAATTATTATGTTAATGATTTGTAAATATTATTTTATCATATCCAGCATTTTTTACGTCCAAAATTGATAAAAATAGACATTGTTTTATTTTGATTGGGAAAAATTAAATACTTTTAATTTTTCCCTATCAAGAAAGAAAAAGTAAAATATAATTTTTAAGAAAAAGTAAATACTTTTAATCACAAATGAAATTAATTTACAAGCAAAGCTCAAAACACGTTGTACAAAACATTTTTTCTAATTCTACATTTTATTTTATTTTTTTTTATTGTGATGAAAATATCACTTATTTAACTTTATTTTTATCATTGAAGATTTTCTAAATTTGTATTGATTACACCAGTGTATTTTATACTTTAAATATAGTAATTGATGCATAAAAAGATGCATTTACGTATTTCTATATTTTATTACTAAAGATAGAACATTGCAAGTTCCTTATTATCATTGAAAATTTTATATTGAAAACAAATTAAGGGCACAAATAGAAAAACATTATATATATGTAGCCTAATTTTTAATAATTTAAACATAATTTACAAGAAATATTTTCTTTTTTATTTCTGTTTTCAAAATTCAAATAGAAGAAGAATAATTTTAAAACATCAATCTAAAATTTATAAATGTAAATTTTAAAATATGTGAAATTTACAGCACTATTATTTAATAAATTAATTTTGGTTATATTTGAATCAACATATCTTCGTTAGCTATTAATAAGTGTTTTTAAATCAGCTATTTCAAATTTTTCGGCTTTATTATTACAACTTTTTTAATTAAAGGAATTCAGCCCATCACAAGTAAGAAATATTAATTAAAAAGTTTCAAAAAAGTTTTAATTATTATCAATCATTCTTTGACGTATTTTTTCTTAAAGTTTTAAAAGTCTTGAAATACCATTTTAAAACATAGCCCTAAATAAAATCGAAAATATCTAATAAATTTCATTCATTATATATTTTTTTCAAAATATTTGTATAAATGTTGAAAATATGATACAAAAAATAAGAATATTTGTTTTAGATTAAAATTTTATAAATATGACTTAAATAGCAGTAATTAATTTTCAATGATTGTTCTAAAAATTTAGGAGCCGTAATAAAAAATTATATTATGTTCATTTAAAATAATTAAATCAAATTTGGAAAATTTTAATCATTATTTAACAAATACTCAGAAATTTCCAATTTATTTACTAAAATATGTGTGTAAATGAGTATTTGAATATAATTGCTTTGAAATATACCATTATACAATTTGATGTCTATAAAAACACAGTTATAAGTACAAAAGTTAGTTTGTCTTCTATTTTTTGAAATATAATAAAAGAGCTTAAACACGTTTATCTTTATGTGAAACTTTTAAAATTCTTACTCCCTTCATAATTTGAAGAGGGCTCCTTATTTCGAACAAGACTTTAAACTAGAGTTACAATTTTCGTAAACTAATTTTAATAGTTACGATAGAATATAAAGTTAAATGTAGTATGACTAGTTTACATAAGATTATGGGAAGTTTATGAAACTGATCAAATGGTAGTCTTGGTTCAGCAGCAAATAAATAAGAATTATGAAAAAAATTATAAAGTTACTTTGAAATGGAATCTCAAAAGCGATTATTTTAATAAATGATAAATTTAGAAAAGATAAAAAAAAATGTTTTAATGATAATAATGATAGAACAGGATAATTTAGAAAATGATCAAAAAGTACATTATATTTATTGATCAGATACATTTAATAAAATTTTTAAAGAATATTAAATAATGACTTTTTTGTCTTAAATAATATCAAAAAGATTTATTATGGATTTTAAAATTATTTATTGCTTTTTCACATAAAATAAATTTGGAATATGATTATTTCATGAAATGCAATGTATACTGGTTATGAACTGATAAATTTAATAAAATGCATTTTAATTGACTTTCCAAGTTGCTCATGTAAAAGAGTTTTATTGGTATAACAGTATAGCAATGCAAATCAGATAAATTATCTCTTAAAGTTACGTATACAAAAATTACATAAATTTAAGTGAACTAACAATTTTATTGTTTCTGGTAAATGTGATCATGCAAATTACAGATTGAAACAGTAATTCAAAACTGTATAGTTTTGTATTGTTTTGTGTGCAGCATTTGTAAACATATTTGTTTTTCCAAGTAGAAATAAAATATGCTTATTTAATAAAATAAGTAAAAGTAATAATGAATTATAATAATCCTTTATAAGTGTAATTGGCAACGTCTTCAGTTATTCCAAGAACTGTGATATTCCTCATGAAGTAATTGATCATTTTAAAAGTTCTCAATTATCTGTAGGACTTATATCCGCTGATTTCTCTTATCAGAGATAATCATCCTAAAAGTTAAATATTCTGATGCTGTATTTCATAAAAAAATTCTGAGTTTAAATATCACTTTTTTAAAAGTGAAGTTAAGTTATAACTTTTCAAAACATGAAATTAAATAAAAAAATTTTTGAAAATGATTTCAAGTCTCATAATTATTAGAAGTTACATATAGAATATCAGAGTTTTGCTCTTAAAGCACTATCCGAAGTAGAATTCACAATTTGGTTTATTCTTTTTTATCATTATACCTTTCTCGTAAATAGTCTTAAATCGGACATAAATTTACAAATTAAATTCTCTTATATACCATTAAATATTTTTCTAAACCACTCTAAAATATATTAAGTACTTGTATTATGTGTTTACAGTAAAATTAATTTATTACTTAATACAATTATAATTCTTCAATACAGTTGAATGTGCATATTTTTATTGAATTGCATACATGAATTTTAATCAATTATTTAAATAAATTATCATGGGCAGTTCAAACTTAAAGTTGCTTAAAAGACAATAACAAGAACTTATTCAATCATTTTTAAAAATATTTAGATATGTTTTATTTTCATAAAATAAATATTTTGAAAATTTTAAATAAACATAAATGCCATTTTTAAGTGGTAGTATATTTAAATAAACATATTTCTAATTTTGCAATATTTTTTAAGTATCTCCAAAAGATTTCATACATAAATGAAAAAATTTATTGAAGATATTATAATAATATTTATTAACCAATTTTAGAATCCGGTAATATATCCTGATTATGTATCAGAAAAAAACTTTTCTTTTAAATGTATGCTTTTAAAAATCCTGTATCCCTAAAGAATAGAAAAATGCAGCATATAACTTAGAATTATGCTTAATTTATGTTTCCTCAAATAAAACAAAAATATGTAATGAAATTGCTTTTCCTTTCCTGAGGCAAGTGATTTAATGACCAACAATTTTTACCAGAAGAAAAGATAGACTAAAAATATTTCTTCAGCTCTAAATTTTAGTTGACAAAAGAAACTCAGTAAAGAATAGAGCCACTTTAAACAATGGAAAACGTACTTTATTTTTACCAAAGCCTCCGGGAAATTAATTATAGTTTTCATGCTACTTTTGGGGTAAAAGTAACTGAATAAAAATATACAAATCATTATGAATCTGAGAAAAGACATGTTACTTATGGTATTAAAATTTAAAGAAATAATTTAAAGATAATAATCTTCAGAACAATTTAAGATTCTATAGAGCCTCAGATTATTGTAGCCGAGTTTGTATCTTAAAGGTGATTCAAAACTGACACAATAAACTCTTATTTTCATAATCAGCCACATACTTTTCGTTGATCCAATATTTATTAATCAAATGAATTAATACTGTTTCTCAATAAGAATGAAAGTTGTAAGAGATATTTGGTTTACTACATATTTTGCTACTAGATAAAACATTAATAGATTTATTAAAAATATTGTAATTGTAATAATTTATGAAATTTAAAAATTTGCTGATATTTTAAGAATTTGGAATAAAAGAAATTTTATACTAAAAATATTAAGAAATTAAGACAAGAAAATAATAACTAATTATAGAATTAAAAGAAAAACAGAGTTTAAATGTAACACTCTTAGGAAGTAAAACAAATGTGATTTATTTTTATATTGTTCTACTGTAAAAGAACATAAGTTGGACCAAATGTAAGTTGGTTTATAAACATGTCAATTATATTCAAAAATAAATCAATGCAACATAAGTTTTATGATTTTAATAACTTTTACTGAAATGAATGTTCTAAAACCGAGCTGCTCCCATTCAGCAAATACCTTCTCATGTCAATGTTTTAGATAATTAAATTACTGACTTGTAGGCCAAATGGGGCTCCACAGTGACAAATTGAGTGTCACTGTGGAGCCCCATTTGGCCTACAAGTCAGTTATTTAATTGGGGCTCCACAGTGACAATAAAGGATGAATCTGACTTACTCATTTTCTACGAAATCTTTTCTATATGAAAAGTTAAATGAAGCTTACTCCTCCTGTCCAACACTGGTGTAATAGAAAGCATCCAGGCTTAATTCTTGAGCTTGAAGGGGGTCAACCATATATCACATCATATTAAAGACTAAACAATGGCCCCCTTACGGCCGTATTCACCAACCAGAGTTAAACGAGGTTTCTGGGTAAAGGGCGAGTTAAGTCATGAAACGTTATTTACCACGACAAAAACAGCGATTAACTCGCTTATATGGATCCCTAGAATAACTCTACGATTTCGGAGTGTTATCGCCGAGTCAGCAAACAATGGCGGACTTAAGCGATATGTTTGTTGACATTGATGTACAAGATTGTTAGCCAGTCAGAAGCCGTCTTACATGTCTTGTTCGGTTAATTCCAAAGTTTACACGAGAATTTCCCCGCTTCGTGAATAAGTATCGGCGAGTCCTGTTAGAGTTGAGTTATATCCGAGATAGGCTACATTCAAGTTAACCCGTGTTTGGTGAATACAACCGTTGAAGGATTAATTTTTACCTCAAATTAAAAAGCTTTTACAATATACAACAAATGTTATCTAAATCCAGCATCTCCGGATCAAACTGTCTGAGTCTAAGTTTAGAGAACTAATGTTATCTCCACTTCTGTGATTGACTTTGACAGAATACATAAAGTCATGGACCAGATCTATCTGTTACTAGTCATTAACGATTAGTAAAAACATCACATAATTAAATGAAATTAATACCAGTAAAAAATATAAGTTGGGGAAATGAACCACCAAATTACTACATTGAAAGTTGGGCACTAACCATTTAACTGCGACCACCAATGTAGATTTCTAAGATATGAATAAAATTTTTATTCGTAAAAATATATATAATTTAATCAGTTTAAAAATAAAGATATATAAATTAGTATGTAAATTGGGTTGTTCGGAAAGTTATTTCTTTTTATATGAAAATGAAAAATGTATAGCGAATAAATATTTTATTAAACTATATATTGTTAAGTCTAGTCCATTACCATTTTACCATCTTTCTGATCGTAGCATGATTTTATACTCATTAAATTGTTGCTTTTCATTTGTAAAAACTGGTTCAGGTCTTAAAAATAAAATGACTTTCCAAATAATCCAGTATATAAATGATTATTCTGGACAAACCAGTATGTTTCTAAATTAAAAATTTCAGAAAAATGTCTGTCTACTGCATCAAAGTCGTATTATAAAAATAATGTAATATTGCCATCCATATTGCAAAGTTACATTATTTTTATTATGAAATTTAAGCACTTCCAGATTCTTTTATATAATTAGAAAACAAAGTTTCTCCTAAGAACCCTCTTTCTTTTATCTTTCAAAAGCGAATTCCATTAAGAGCAAATGAAATCTAGGTAACGAAGTTTCTTGAAGAATCTCTTACGTGCATGCTTCAAATGAATTTCCGGAAAGAGAATAGCCTAAATATAGCCTTAATTTTAATGCTTTCAGCTTTTTTAGCAGTTTCTGAAAGACTGTTATTGTAAAAAGTGCTTGAGCATTTAAATTAGAATAACAATTTTCCACTAATAAGAACATGTGTAAATATGCTTATTAATTTATATTTTGAAAAGACCTTATAAATTTAAATATCTTTAAGATATTATATTAGATCATGGAACTCCATTGAATTTCTCAATGCATTGTATGTTTTCCTGTTCTAATTCTGATAGTCAAGTCACTCATTTTTATGAATTAATATTTTTATTTTAATTTAAATTTTTGATATATTTTCTTTAATATTAATAATTTTATACATAATAATCTGAACAAAATACCATTTATAAATGATTAAAAATGGCTATTTTGAAGCTTTTAGCATATATTGATATTTTCCATTAAAAATTTTTTTTAGAAATTTACTTAAATGCATTTTTATATGCATTTAACAATAACTCCAACACTATTTTTTATACATAGTATATATATCCTGACACAAAATAGTTTCAGATTATACTTTTTGTCTTATTCTTCACTGAAATTTTAACTAACAGAATCTTTTACAATCCTTATTCAATTGACGATAAAAGAAACATTGAAAAATATTCGATAGAAAAATGAATGTTCAAGATTTGTTCAAACACACCAATTTTTATGTTAAATTCATTATTTTAACACTTTAAACTTTGAAAATTAATTTTAAATTTGCAAAACTGTGAATAAATTTTTTTGTCAAAAACTTGGGAATGGCGCATTTTTTATTTGAAAGAAATTTTAATAGTTTATCAAGATTTGGTATTTTTAAACAATTATTCTAATTAAAGTAAATTTAGATTTTCAAGTAAATATAATAATTAACATCATATACATTCAGTATTATATTCTTTGTAAAATCTAAATAATTAAAATCTTTACACTGCATGACCATTGAAATTTTATCCATGGTTAAATTGAAAAGAACTGCATAGAGTGTAAAGCGAAATCAGAATAATAGGGTATCGGCTTTTGGCTTACTTTTAACAAAAGCTCTTTAAATTTGAAATTTTGGTGATTGCATTTGTAATTAATTTAAAAGATAATTAAGATCTTTCAGGCTCCTACTAAAAATGCTTATACCGAGACGTAGTTAATTTAAGCGATATAACATTTTTCCCAAAACTTTCCTCGATTCAACGATAAAGCTCGCGTAGCTCTTTCTTTTTTTAAAATTATTATCTAAACGCAATTACTGGAAGAAGAGGAACGTTTGCGGGCTGCTTCTTATAGGCACATGCCTGTAATATAACTGTCTTTACAAAATGCACACTAATTACTATTGATATCTGCAAAAGTACTGTTTTCAACTTCTGCAGCAAATGTGATTTTGTCTTCCTCAATATGCCAGCAGTTGGCAATGCATTAGAAGATGTGGATTAAATGTATCACAATTTCAATATTTATAACTAAAAAAGGCACATCCAAGCTTTTGACAATTCATTCGTCTACTCTTTAGCTAATCTATTTGTTATACTTCCTTTTGAGACACTGTCCAATTATTTATAAATGAATCCATTTCTATACATTACGCTGTAGAACTTTAGGTTTTCAAACGTAAACTGAAACTTCAGTCAGAAGTACTTCTTAAGTCATTAAAATTATGCTTATTTCCGTGTTCCCTATACTAGCAAAAATGTAAATGTAATTTCAGTATTTTTTACCATTACAGTAATTAAATGGTCTTTTCAATCCGTAACTAAATTAGAAAATATGTTTAATAACATGTAAATTTTAGTATTGAATTGTAGTAATCATATTTTCATATTTAAATTCAAGGAAAGCTTCTATATAAAAGTGATTTTTTTAACTCCTTATTTTTTATTAACATCGGTATGCTAAATAGAAAAAGAATCTAATATAAGTTTTTTAAGGAAAAACTCCCATATAAGCTTAATTTTAGGCACACGTTTTTCTCTAGTAAGATCTAAACTAAGTAATCAAGTACCAAAAATATTCCCAGCTAGAAACAATTAAAGGATATTGCGATTTTAGGTGGATCTTGTGGTAAAAAAACATTTTTGCTGATTGATACATGGTCGACAGACGTAGTAGGTTATATGAGAATAAATTACACAAGTTTGACAGAAAAAATGCATGCAATGAGGCTATTAATCACGAGTTGGCGTATTTTTCTCCCTCTTCCAGAAGATTTCTTTCCAGTTCTTAGGGAGTTTGTGAGCGTGGTTGATGCAAAGCAATTCGTCTTCCTAGAGCGTCCCAAACGTACTCTATTGGATTTATGTCAGGAGAAAACGCTGGCATTCCATTCGTACGATTTCTTCCTCGAAAAGGAAATCCTCCACCAGGTTAGCACGATGTGGCCTGCATTTATTTTCTATTAAAATGGAATCATCTCCGATTGCTGGCTGCAGCATAAAGGACTACAATAGGTCTGAGGGTTTCATCCCTATATCGGCAACCAATCAGAAGTCCATCTCAAATGATATAGAGGTCTGTGCGCCTGTCATTGGAGATGCTACCATACACCAACACTCCCTCACCGCCAAATGTGACATTTTCGTGCACGAACGCGGGATTATTCCTACTACCACTGTCCCTCCAGATGAAAATACGTCTATTGTCAGAATGAAGAGAATAACGGGACTCGTCAGAAAAAAAAGAACATTCCTCCATTCATTTCTCTTCCAGTTCACATGCTCTGTTGCCCACTCTCTGCGGTTGCGACGATGCCTTGATGTTAGTTTAACGCATACCATCGGTCGGTGAACATACAGACCTACACACCATGGAGCCGGTTTCGGATAGCTTGAGTTGAAACCGTGATGTCTGTAGCCGAGCGAAAGTGTTGTTGGAGAAGAGTAGCGTTTACATTTCTGTGTCTTCGAGCTGTTAACACTAAATAACGATCTTCATTGGGCATTGTTGCCCGTCTAAGACCTTGCCTTAATCTTCGGTCTGCCCTTCCAGTCTCCAAAAAATGGTTCTACATCCTGGAAATCACACTTTGTGACACTCTAATCGCTTGCACTACTTCGACTTGAGTTTGGACCACTTCTAACCTACCAAAAACTCTCTAAGCTTCTGAATCGGTTAAATGACTTTGCTGAGACATCGTACTCATCGAAACAAAGCAGTCACTTAATACCGATCATCCTTCTCTTCATTGTCTTTTATTCAGTTGAAAGTCAAATTTCATTCACTGACGCGGAAGCGACGTTTTTGACGTCGAACTCAAAATTAGCATATTCCACAGTTTGAAAATCAGAAAAATATGCATTTGTGTTTCTTTTCTTCTATTTTCGACAAAAAAAATTGCTTATGTCTTTATTTTATATAAAATTTTTAATCTCCTTTAATTGTTTTAATCAGTGTATATTCAATGAACCTGGTGCTAACTGCTTTAAATAAAACGCAATGAAACATTCAAATCCAGCTTGTTTAATATATAACAGATTTACAATTTAAAAGCTTAACTTTACCAAAAATTGTTATTTTAAAGTCAATAATGAAATGAAATATATAGAATAACTGAATATTTTTAGTTTGCAGCAATGTGTATGTATTTATTCTTATATTCATTATACACATTAAAAGAAGAATAAAGCAATAAGCGTTTAAGAAAAATGTAACAAGCCAGATGAAGAAAAGGAAATATAAAAAATTATTTCATCAATAAGAACCAGGAAGAAGAAAATATTAAAAACCATTTCACCCTCAGATATTCATATACTTTACTTTAACCCTACGTAAAGACCGGATCAACAGATAATCATAACCAAGTCGGAGAATAAATAAAAGATTATAGTTTTGTGCTACAATCGCAGAATAATGAAATATTTGGCGCCAAACATTCCATATTACTTCGCATTCTTCCAGACTTTTATATCTTACAATGAACAAAGCTCTGCTCGGGAATTGCTCCTATTTTTCCTTTGGGAAAAGTGAAATACCTTCAAGACCTGATGAAATCAAGGTAAAGGAGTCCCAGAAAGAAGCTTTTATCTCGTGGCTGCAAATGGATTCCATCAGAAAAAATCCAAATAGCATCTATTTCGTGGCTTTTAGAAACTTCTTTAATAAGAGGTCTGGAAGAACGCTGTACGTGATGGCACGATGCGGTGAATTAGGGGTTGAATTACAATTTTCTTCTCCTTAGATTTCATACAGTTTTCTTTTTTTCTTTTCAAGCAATTTAATTTTAAAATTGACTTTGTGAAGTAAAAGCATTTATTTCAAAAAGTCAACTAAAAAATTTAAAATTAAATGTTTATATTCAAACATAAATATTGCATTTCTGTATAGCGTTTAACTTGAAAATAAACTTTATTTGACGTAAAAGTATTTATTATGACCCACAAAATTGAAAATTATATTATTTAATAAAATTGTGTTTCTCTACAACAATTAATTTTAAAATAAACTTTAAATGTAATATGTTCATTTTTATTGATTAAAGCTTATTTTTATAAATTGAAGTACCGAGAAGTGATTTGTATTTATGAAATGCGAAACTCCATCAAAGCTATTTTTTAAACATTTTATTACATAAATAATGTATTTAGTATATATAAAATTTTAAATTAGTAGAAAATCCTGTTGTTTACACATAATGCCCGGCTACTAAGATTTCCCCCCCCCCTTTCAGCATTTCAAAGGCTGGAAGTAGTGACATCATGTATAATGGATCACTCAGAGGGTGGGCCATTGTAGCTTTGAATATGGATCTTCATAAATTAGAAGCAAGGATCAAGCAGATGAAACCCAGAGGTATCATTTCACATAGAGGACATTGCAACTGTAACATATTTAACATGCCCCTGTCGTCATTGTTGAACACGTCAGGATTAAGTTAGGATTCAAAATAACTACCTTTAATAATGAGAACGAACTCACTTGTCAAACGCTGCCAATTAATCATAATTATTGTTACTTATTTTTTTGTACTTTAATATTCCTTCATTTTAAAAATTGTTTAATAATAATAATAATTTACTTAAATGTCATCCATTTTGCAATGTTCTAAAATATCTTGGTAAATAAGTCTAAAAATTAAATTGCTTGTGAAATTATTGTACTGTTAATTGATGATGCAAAATGGTAAATTAAAGATTTGTTCATAATTTTCTTGTCCTCATATTTCATACAAACAGTTCTTCTCCGTTTATGAGTAATAATACTTTAAAAAAATTGATAAAGCGAGTGCATTTATTTTACCTTTCTTCCAAGAAATTAAGAATAAACGTTGATTATTAAAGAATATTTTTTTTTACACTGAAATGAAAAATGTCTGTAAAAGTTGCTAACTATTAAATACTTAACATCCATAAGTAAATATACATATAATAAAGAAATAACCTTTCTAAGTAATTAAATTTTAAATTAAATAATTTATGAGTTGAAAATACTCCCAAAAACAATAATACAAAAGTTATTCAATTACAAATATTACACATCCTCCCATTTTTCTAGATTAAATTAAAAATGCCTGGAAATCATTTCTATATTTCAACATCTAAAAATCTTTTTTTTTCAAAACTTATTAAATGAAAAAATTAGGATAATAACTCTTATGTTTTAAAATTTATGTAAATTACTAAGTCAGTATGTCTAAACTTCATACCATATGTAAAAATAATAATTCGATATTTATTAAATTATCTTTATATTTTATGCAAACTTTCCTAATTATTTAGAACAAATTATTTCTGAAATAAATTTCAAAGGAAACAAGCGTCTTTTTTCATAAATATTAC
>JAPDSC010032877.1:0-10574 GCA_026290005.1 Latrodectus geometricus
CAACATCCAACATAAATGTCCTAAATCATTGGAATAATAAGAAACAATTTCTGCGTTTTTCATAAGCAGTCCAGTAATGTAAGAATTTTTTAGTTTTCGTGTTTACATCTTTGAGGTAATTGTTCAGAGTTATATTGTGTTCTAAGGCTTCTTCAAAAATATTGTTATTATATTTAAGGCAAGCTTGCGATTTTCGATTCACAATACTAAAATTGATTTATTTGTTTGTAAATTATTAAAGTATTTGAAAAACTTACTCTGTTGTTGAAAATATATGCATACAGAAAATATAGAATTTAATATATAAAAACATACATTGCTATTCTAATTAAATATTTAAAAATGTGTGTGACTAATTATTTAATATTTATATTAAATAGATATTTTTGGAAGAATTAAACTAGCAATTAAAAGAACCATAATACGATTTCGTAAGTAAATCGATTTGTCAAGAACCATTTTGTACACACTGCAATTTTTGAGAAAAAAGATGCTTCGAATACGTATTCATTAGTATTATAAGCAACTTGAAGAAGACTTGAACCAGACTTGAAGAAAAGTGA
Organism: Latrodectus geometricus; assembly: GCA_026290005.1. Lineage (NCBI taxonomy): Eukaryota > Metazoa > Arthropoda > Arachnida > Araneae > Theridiidae > Latrodectus > Latrodectus geometricus. The sequence continues at coordinate 564 of JAPDSC010032877.1, forward strand.
ATCATAAATTTCAGAGAAGCTCATTGGTTGAACAGATTGATTGGTTACCTCCCATCATTCTGATCAAAACTATGTTGTAAATTCATGGCTCTGGCATCAGGGAAAAAAGAACAGTCAAATACTTAAGTAGTCCAGATTGTCCTGTTTCATCACATTTCATGAGAAGATATAGTGATTAAAACCTAATCATTTGATATCACAAAGGAGATAGCCAACATCTTAAAAACTTTAAAATATAAGATGTTTATGTAATGTTTTATCTTTAACAATCTCCAAATTTTTAAAAGTATTTTTCATTAGTAGCGAATTTTATTTACTTGTTGTAAGGGAGAAAAACTAAAAAATTCTAATTAGATTCTATTTAGATTTTAATTCTTCTAATTAGAGAGAGCCATCCTGACATATGTGCATCCGGAAGAAAAATCCATCTCTTATTACTTATTAGTGGTAAGGATTGAACGCTCGACACTTCCATTCTGAAAGTCATGATTCTATCGCTAGTTCATTGTGACGTCTTTGCGCAAAACTTAGGCCTACATGAAATATCGCTCATCTGTTTGAGTATTTCTTATATTTATTGTAGAATCTGTCAAAGATCATCCATAAATTTATAGACTTGTCTCCGACGAGTGTCAAATTATGAAGCTACCAAGAAGGTTATATCTCACAAAACTTACATGATTGTTGTTATTAATCTATACAATATGCAATTAGAAAATCTGACAGTTTGTTCCTCTACATAAACTACCTAAATATGGCAAGATGTTTCAGTTTTCACCGTGTACATGCAATTTTGCAATATGTGACATTTTTAATGCAAAAAGGTAACTCAGAATAAGTTACATTTCTTTAATTAACTACGTGTAGTTTTTCTGCAGCTAAAAAATTTCACACTTACATGCTCATCTTAAAAAGTCTTTTTTTAAGAATAAATTATTTATTTAATATAAAGGGAAGAATTTTTTTACAAATTCTTTTTTTAAAACTGAACTTGAATGTCTTTGTTTAGTTTGGGTTAATTAAAATAATTTGAACTCTGATAATTCAAAAATAAAACTAGATAATGTATTTCATTTATAAGCGTTTGAAACAATAAATTTCACATGAAAAATTTAGGAATAATATTATATATTATGAAAATACAAAATTATGCCTTTTAATTTAAATTAATAATTAAAATTATTTTTATAATAAATCATTTCCATGTTTAAGTATATAGTTTTTACTTAATAAAAAACACTTACGTAATTATTCCTAAGAAATTTAAATGTTTTTTATGGATTATCTCAAAAATAAAAACTTTATTCTTAATGCTTCACAGTTTTACTAAATTAATTTTATCAATTACTTTTCATTGGTTTCTTTTTTAACTTCATTACTTTAAAATTAATTTTTTTAGTTCCTCTTGAATTTTCCATTATGGGCACATCTCAGAAATTTCAAGGTAATCAAAGATTTCATTAAAGTTATTTCCCTTTCATTCGATTCTAAAAGTTAAAAATATTTTTTTTATTATTCAAGAATAATGATATTCATTATACATGTATATTTCAAATTTTAAAACGATATTTTTTTTAATAAGAAAAATGTAAATAGGTGAGATATGTAATTTGAATATTGGAATAGCAAAAATGTGTGTCAAGGCGCAAGAAAGAAAAGAAACATTATTGTCTGAAGCTATCAGTAAACTGCCATTGAGTATTTTGTCGTTGAAACAGTTGCTGGTTAAGTACTCTGAATTTGAAACTCAAAGGGTCCACTTACGTTCCTAAAGGGTTTTAAAGATATATATAAGAGGCCTTTAGAATAAGGATGTCAACAAAATCTGTCGCTCGATGGATAAAAATTTCTGAGATAAATTTACCAGACCCAGAGATAGTTTTAAAAATTTATTTCACGTGGGATGTGTTTAAAAATATTTTCATCACAAATTCAAAGTAGGCTCTTTTTCAGCAAGTTAAATAATTTTCCGAAATTGTTATTGACTACATTTCTTTCTATGGCAATGATATAGTGGTATATAATATGTCCAATGTAAAACTCAATGATATGGTGGTATATAATGTCCAATGCCAACTGTCTTGTAAAACTCTTTAGGCATGATGGTCTCTCTGATAAGGTTAAAGAAATGAGCTCAATTCATCCGTCCATTTTAACTTCTAATTTACAAGTTATGAATTACCCAGAGAGTGAGTTTGTAATTAACTCTTTAGGTATGTATTGCCTTTAAAATGTAATGTGCAGTGAGGTTGTTCAGGGATTCAGGTGAAAGTCCATTTGATACTCGAAAATGAAAATATTGTAATTTATAATAACAAATAGGGAAAATTCCAATTATTTGCTGAATTGAAATGACATTTTAGGTAGATTTATTCATTTGAGAACAACGGAACTGCATTTAATTGAGATTATAACTTAAAATATATTATTAATGCCCATAATTCAAGGATCTTATTGTGCTCACTATTACAGTTGCTGAAGAATCCAGTACACCAGAGGTATAGCAGAGAATGTCTGAGTATATATAATATAGCTAAGACATGAGTCCAGTTCAAATCCGGGGATCTATCTCATGCAATAGCATTGTCAATTTGATTGATATCGGATATACCTCACATTCTTCAGTTATCTATTTACAATTAAAAGAAATATATTTTTCATACATCAACAAAACAAAAAGCAATTTATTGAGGTCTACGGTACTTACTTTAAAAAATAGGGGAAAGATTAAAAATGAGATATCTCATTTAATGAGTTAGAATTGGAAGTGAGTTCTTATTACATAATATATCATTTTTTTCTTGGAAATCTGGAATAGATCTTTATAACATACTAGATTTCTAAATTATCTAATTTGTCTACAAATGTATACAGCATTTTCAATAAAATATATACGGGTTGTATCAGTATAACTCTTCCAAAAGGTTTTGAAAGTCCATTCTGTTAATAAAATTACTCTTTCCAGAAACCTATCACATACAAAACATTATTTCCTTTTATGATTTCATTTTACTACATTATTATTTTAAGCCCTGGGAAAATAGCTTGAGCAGATGATTATGAAATTTAAGAGTATAAAACGTTGAAATTTCAGATTTTTTCCCCAAAAAAGGGATATATGCTTAAGAGAAGGATAAAATTAAAAAAAAATTATAGTTATAAATTATTCGCGTGCGTTATGCATTAATGCAATGTAAAGTGTGTTGTTGTATATGAGATTTGAAAAATCCAAGCCCATCCGTCAGGGACTGCTCGAATGAACTAAAAAAGAGCGTCTTCCGTTTTGAACAGAACACCGTCCTACGAGGGTGAAAGTACGATTTTGGCTTATAGATAGCAGCACCATCTGGGTCTTCCAATATAGGAAGTGCTTTGAAGACCAACTATAAAAATTTTGTGTCTTAGACTTTCTAAATTCATATTTTGGCATATTTGGGAATTTCAATGTTTTTAAGAATAGCTTTTATTTCTTATTTGGTAAACTGAACTGAAAAAAGCATTTTTATACAAAATTGCAGAAATTTAATTTCAATAAAATTTCATGATTTTTTTTTTATATAATGCGGGCATGCAACAAATATAAGAATTTTAACACCCCTCAGTAGGCCATGATTACCAGACGAAAGCTGGATTAACTCAATATTAAATACTTTAGTTTCAAGCAATGTAAAAACAATTCATTAGCGAAACAACAATTTATCAAAGATATTATGATGTTAGTTTTGATTAAAGATAGCTTTATTGGACATAATGACCTTTCATTCGAAATGATAACAGACTCAATGATCTGATACCGTGTTTATTGGGGTTTTTTTTCCCCTTTTGTTGCACATGGCACCTAGTTTTAGCATCTTGAGAAATAAAACTCATTTTGTAATTGTCAAATTCAATTTAATAGACTGAATGAATTAAAATATATACATCTTACAAATCAAATTCCATCTTGATTCTATCAAAGTCTCATCTTGAAGTGGTTTTGACCAATTCTGGATTTATTTATATGTTAAAGAAATATTTTCTTGCAGTTCATGAAATCATAACATATATAGTAGATGTAAAATCAAAATATATCACATAAAAATTTGCTTTTTCAATGCAAAGTTAATTATAATTAATCTTTAACAAAATATATATACACTACTGGCCATTAAAATTGCTACACCAGGAAGAAATACAGATAACAGAATGATATTTATTGGACAAATATATTATACTAGAAATAACAAGTGATTAAATTTTCAAAAATTTGACTGGTAAGATCCTGAGAAATCAGTACCTAGAACAACCACCTCTGGCAGTAATTACAGCAGTTATACGTCTGGGCATTGAGTCAAACAGAGATTGGGTTGCATGTACAGGTACAGATGTCCATGCAGCTTCAACACGATGCCACAGTTCATCAACCATAGTGACTGGCGTTTGGTGACAACCCAGTCGCTTGGCAACCATTGACCAGACGTTTTCTATTGGTGAAAGATCTAGAGATCGTGCTGGCCAGGGCAACAGCCGAACATGTTTCGTATCAAGGAAGGTCCGTACAATACCAACAACATGCGGTCGGGCATTATCCTGCTAAAACGTAGGGTTTCACAGGGCTCGAATAAAGGGTAGAGCCACGGGTCGTAAAACAGCAGAAATGTAACGTGCACTGTTCAAAGCACCGTCAATGCCAACAAGAGGGACCGAGACGTGTATCCAATGGCACCTAATACCATCACGCCAGGTGATGGGCCAGTATGACGATGACGAATGCACGCTGCCAGTGTACGTTCACCACGATGCCGCCAAACACGGATGCGACCATCATGATGCTGCTGTACACAGAACCTGGATTCATCTGAAAAGATGACGTCTCGCCATTCGTACCCCCAGGTTCGTCGTTGATCACACCATTAAAGGCGCTCTTGTCTATGACGCAGCGTCAAGGGAAGCCGCAGCCATGGTCTCCGAGCTGAGAGTCCATGCTGCTGCAAACGTCGTCGAACTGTTCGTGCAGACACTTGTTGTCTTCCAAACGACCCCGTTTCTTGACTCACGGCTCGTGACGTGGTTGCACGATCCATTACGGCCATGCGGATAATATGCCTGTCTTCTCGGCTGCTAGTGATAGGTGGCCGTTGAGATCCCACATGGCGTTCCGTATCACCGTCCTGAACCCATTGATTCCATATTCTGCTAACAGTCATTGGATCTCGACCGACGCGAGCAGCAATACTGCGATAAGATAAACCGCAATCCCGGTACGCTACAATTCGACCTTTATCAAAGTCAGAAACGTGCTGGTATGCATTTCTCCTTCTTACACGAGGCATCACAACAACTTTTCACCAGGCAACAACATTCAAATGCAATTTGTTTATGAAGAACCGGCTGAACAATTTCCTCATTTAAACACAATGTAGGTGTCGCTTCTGGCGCCTGCTTTGTCTGAATGCTCTGAAAAAATAATCATTTGCATATCACAGCACCTTCTTCCTTTCGTATAATTTTCACGTCTGTAGCATGTCGCCTTCTTGGTGTAGTAATTTTAATGGCCAGTAGTGTATATAGATGAGTATACAAAGTTTTCCATTACATTCAATAATTAAGAACCCCATCAAAATTACGTTTTACTTTATTTGTATTCTCAAATATTCCTATTTCAAAAAATCTTTAAACCACTTGAATGAGATAACTAAAATTTCAAAATTCTGAGGTTTAGCTTTTAGTGCTATTCTCCAGATTTTGTTTGATATTTTTATTAAAGAAAAGCTATTGCTCTATTATGTAAAGAAAAGCTTTTCAGTGAATGATTCTTGATACCATATTGATATTCTTAATGACTGATTCGTGCAAATAATTTTTCTTTGTATTAAATTATTAGTAATAAAAATAAATATTAAAAGCATTCTTTCTTTTATTTATGAAATATGTTAAATTTTTGTAATGGATTAGTAAATTATATTTTATTGACTTTTTCATTTCAGAGAAAAGAAATCCAAAATCTAAGTTGAATTATTGTTCTTTTTCTCCCTCAAGTCTCATGCAATATAGTAATGTGTGTAAATATCAGAATGTTTTTATCATAATTTAGAGAAGCTGAAACATACAGGATTCGAAATGTTCAAATTAAAGAAGCCTAATATTCTCTTGAATATGTTATATCTATTTGGCATTGTAAATTTTCAAAATAATCGCCATGGTAAAGTCTGCATTGTAGTCCGCTTATTTTTCATCATGACATTCATCATCGGTAATGTCTACCAATGGATTCGATGCTTACATACTTTGATTTTTTGCGACAGCTTCCAGGGCAAGAAATTTAAGATTGTCACAGTTTCATGGCGGATGTTCATTTTTATAGCCTGGTACTCATTGCACTTCAATGGCCAGTTAATGTGCCTGCTTGAGAAAAGAAAATTCTCAGAAAGAACATGGAAACCTATCTTTAAACAAACAAAAAAAGTAACTAATGTATCCTCTTTGGTTGTGATATCAGTTTATACTGCCGTATTTGGGTTTGTAACATATCAAACCATAATTCATCATGCAGATAAAGACACTCTTCAAAGCGCAAGCTTTTTTGGAATACATAGCATGTTATCACTTAACATAAAATTAATATTTGTATTATTTTTGTATTTCTCGAGTAAAGTTCTTCCCTTAGTGGTATCAGCATTGATGACACTGTTTTACATTAAGTGGTGCATCACATTGAACAAATTACTAAAGTCGTGTGCTTTTGGGCTCCAACAAAAGTCTGGAAAATGCTACTCCCAAAACATACAGTATTTCATGGATATGTATGAAAAGATTCATCAACTGACTCGCATGGTGGAGTCATCTCTATCTACTTGTGTTTTTTGCCTCATCTGCTCTTATTTTATTCAATTATTTTTTGTCTTTGTTTTGATCCTGAAGCCAGGTAGCAAACATCCAATGATTTTAAGGTACGAATTCTACAGTTTCTTTGTCTTTTCTGCAATGTGGTACATTACAATTGCTATTTTCGCTGCTAAAATTTCTACTACGGACCAATTGTTGAGAGAAACTGTGAAAGATGTAGCTTTCCGCCTCATGAAAAATGAAAACACCCGCCCACGTGGGGAACTTTTGAATATATTCATTTCGTCAAAAAGTGCACTTTGCCTTACAGCTTGTGGGAAATTTACGTTCAATGGAAACTTTATTCTCTCCTCTTTTGGTACTTTGATCACATATAGTTTACTGATCCTACATTTAAATAGCTAACAACCCTTTAATATATATTATTCAAAAAGTTAGCCAGTATCCAAGATTGAAAATCAGATTATTTTATAGCGGATTTGTTTTGGGTGTCTTTTTCACCTGATGAAATCACAGAAATCAATTAACGGTCTCATAATTTTAAACCATGCTCAAGTGATAAGAAATTCAATACCTACTTTTTTATTGTAGATTTAACATTTTTTCCCATCATTTGGAAAATTTTAAATTGCGTTGTTACTTATGACACTTAGCAAAGCCAAGCCCTCCCGTCAGGGAATGGACAAATGAAATCTGAAAATGCGTCTTAAGAAATTTTTTAACAGAGGGTGGAACAACGACTTTCGCTCATAGATGGCAACACCATCTGGGTCTTTCAAATTAGATATAAGATACCAGAAAAAACTCAAGGCTTAGCTCCTAACATTCACAGAGGTATTAATTTTAAATGAAACATGGAGGACTTTGAGACCACGAATATTTTACATGTCCCAATCATCATTAGTGAACAAGGCAGATCCTCGGACAAGCAGGGATTCGAACTCATTACCTTCCTGTAATGAGAATGAAGCCCTTATCAACCAGCCACCGTGGCCTTGAAATTGTGTTTACTTATGAAATATTAACCTTATATCTGTGTACCTAAGCTAATTTTCATTTGTACTAAATGGTGTTCTGCTTATGATGATATCTCATACATTCATGGTACGAAGGCATTCAGAATTACAACTATGTCAAACTGTTTTTTCTGTGATACCCCTCAGCCAGTATAGTTCAGTGTTAATGTTTTTTCCCAAAATTTAACCTGAAGCTTATTATATACTTAAAAAACAAGGCATTCAGTTAAAATAATTTTGTGACTTAAAACGAAGTATGGAGAATTGTATTGGGTTGTTTGGAAAGTCATTTCGTTTTTCCCACATGAATCAAATTTTTGTTAGTGAAAACCAACCATTTTATGAGTAGGAAATCATGATACGACCAGAAAGATCATAAAAGGTACTGGACTAGAATTGACAATATACAATTCAATAAAATATTTATTTGCTATATGTTTTTCATTTTCATATAAAACGAAATAACTTTTCGAACAACCCCATAGTTCCAATTATTAACTAGCAGAATACAAATCTTACAAGTTTAACAACTTCTTGCAGAAACATTGATTGCTTTTTCAAAGCGACGCTTTTAAATTTCAAATAAGTCAGAAATAGTTATTCATAATTCTACTAACCAGTGAAATCAAGTTATGTTTATTTTAAATATTTCGTTGAGTGTTATCTTAAAACGGATTTCACAAGTACATATTAATCATTTAGGATAAATAGTTAATCATTTGAGTATCTGATCAAACCATATCAGTACATCAAGTTTTGTACTTAAGTCTCGGTATTTTATGAGTTCAATAGAATGTATATTTTCCTTTTTATATTTATAATAATTTACATAGGAATAATATTATTTAATATTATGGAACAAAATAATAATATCATGTGTTGCTTTTCTAACAGCTGCTTTAGGTATGACTATAGAAATAGAGAAATTTTCCAAAATAAAGAAATTATGATTCTGTAACGCATATAAAATGAATAGCAAGCAACTTATATTTCTAGAGCGCAATTGAAAAACATTACGAAATTTTGTCTAGTTCTGCTATAGATTCATAATAATGAACTAAAGACTCATTAGTAAAACATTAAATTTTTTAATCATTTGAAAAAAAGGTCATAATTAATATTCGTGAACTTATTTTTTCCTATTTTTGTCGGCATGCCATTAAAAAAATGATCCAACATTTTGATAGCTTAAATTGAATTTAGCCTCACGTAGCTGGAAAAAAAACTGTTATGCTCACTTTGGAATATTTTTAGAGAAAAAAAATCGAAAATATATGTGTGTTAACTCTTCAAACAAACGTGACAGAATCTTTATATTTTTATTGAAAAAAAATTTCTGAATATATTACTAGGACAAAATGTTATATTTCATGGACAAAAGTGGTAAAGATTTTTATAGAATTTTGTTTACAATAAATAAATCTACATTTTTAATCAAATGAAAATGTTTCAAATGCAAATTTTACAAATTTCTCTCTGGTGAACTTTCCTTTAATGGAAAAAAAGTTTGGATTAAAAAATGGAAATGAACAGTATGCTGCTCTGGGAAAGTTGACTTTTTTAATATTTCTAAAATCATATTTTATCGGAAAACTAAGATTTTCCTCCATCTACAAAAAGCAAATGAAAATATTCCATCCGGGGATACAGGAATTTCTCAAGGCAATCGCTGTTCCTAATTCATATTCAACTTTTTGAACTCCCAACTTTTAAGAATAATTTTCATTTCCTCAAACTTTCTCTAGTAATATGAAAGAATTTTATGCGGAGATTAATGATTTATTGGGAAAAAAACATAAATACTTTGATGAAATCGGATACTTTCCATTTTGGTAGTTCCCGTTATTAAATATATATGGCACATTTGCTAACTTAAAGATTGAAAATGTCAAAAAATGTTTAATCGGATAAAAAAAATAGTTTAATTGGTGACATTTTTCTTTATTTTGACAATTTAAGCATTTTGAAATATATAGTTTGCCTAAAAATTTAAAATAATGAGAAAATGGGCAAGAAATCATATTTTCTGAATTACTTTTTCCCAAAATATAAGACATCTGTTTTCATTCTTTAATTAGTACTTCTGAAAAATATTATAAATATATTATTTTATAAAGAATAGAAAGAGTAACATGATATGAAAAGATATTTTTATCGGTAAAATATTTGC
>JAPDSC010032887.1:0-13172 GCA_026290005.1 Latrodectus geometricus
ATTTTCTTCTCACTTCACAATAATCAATGTAACCAAATCCAAAATAACCTAAATTCAAATTTGCGAACCAGTGTATTTTTAACAATCCCATGAGCATCAATAAGTGATACGCAAGCTGTTTTTATATGTTGAATCTTTAGTCTAATTCTACGTTTCTATTTTGTACATTAACAGGGAAATCATAAGATTTGACTCAACTGTAACATTTCAATAACTAACAAAACAATTGTCATTGAAACGGAATCGCTTATTTGGAAACATTTAAAAATGCAACTTGCTGTAGAGTAAACAACATAAAAGGATACGAAGAGGAAACACATATTTCCTTATACAATGGTTTCCATTTAAATTCTTCTCAGCAATAGTGATTTAAATGTAAGGGAAATATATAAAGTTTTAATGGCCCCTGAAAGCTACAGGAAAAGTATAAAAGTTTATTGCAGTTTTACATCGCAGAGTACTTCTTCCCTTGGGATAGATGGGTGGCTCAATGCAATAAAAAAATTTTCTTTTGTACTTTTGTGTGGCCAGTCAAGGGTTTGGAGGGGAGATTTTTGACATAATTTCCTGGAAGACTAGAAATTACATTCTAATTTAATGATTAAAAAAGAACCAATAGATGAAATGTGCTGGGTGAAAGAGACAAATAAAAGTTGAGGATTTGAATCGAGAAAACAGAGAAAAAAAAAGAGAAGAAAGAGAATTAATAGGAAGACACGAGGAAAAAAGGAGGAAGGATTGAGTCCAAAGATGATAGGAAGATAGAATGGAAGCAAAGAAAGCAAAGATACTGAATACAGAATGCCTGTAATGAAATAAGAGAGATACAAAGACCTACCAATGTAATGCAGAATGCCGGTAATGATCTAAGAGGAAGACATACAGAGACCTGTAGAATACCTGGAATGATCTAAGAGACAGATAGAGATACAGACACGTACTAAGAATGCAGAATGGCGGAAGCTTCAACATGATCGATTCTTCTTATATAGAAGGTGCCAGTTTATTAATCTCTTCCTCATAATCCTGGCCAGTTTGTTTTGTAAATATGTTTTTTTTCTGGTTAACATATTTGCAAAGTCCCTTCATTTTTAAAATATCAGAATTAATAAATGTCAATATTTTTTATTAAAGACATTTCATTTTATATTAAAAAATCATAAATAACATAACCTAATTAACATTAGTGTAAATTAGTTTTCGAAAACCTATATTTGTCAAGAAAAACTTATATGCATAAAATCAATTAAAAATAATATGCCAAAAATGATAAAAGTTTAGAAAAGGAGCTTTAAGGGATAACTTTTCATTTCAATGTCAAAGACAATGCTTTCTATTGGATATTTTGTACATTTTACGAAAATTAAAATTATGTTTCAAAAACCCTTACATATCATAGGGCATATATGCATTTTTCGTATACAAACTATTTCTATATAGAAATATTTCTTTAATATGATACTGTAATTATTTCATGTTTTTCAATAAGATAAATTTTTGCGTATAAAAGCAATGGAAAGAATTAATAAAAACTGTTATATAATATTTTAATGCAATATTTGAATATTTAATATAAACATACTTATAAGAAAAAAATTTGTTCGGTATGAATACATCATTAACCAGATTTATGTTACATTGATAAAACAAAACTGGATGAATTAAAAATTTTAACATAATTTTAATTCATGAAAAATTGATAAGTGCCATTAATCACCATGCTGACTTGCTTATTAAATATTTTAAGAAAAACTATCCATATAGTTTCTTAGTTTTTTGTAAATTGCTTCGTTTCAAAATTACTGCTGTATTACTAATTCTTGCTAGTAATTAATTATTTGTTTGATCAGTTCTTATATTTAATTATCTTAATGAGAAAATTGACGAAATATATTTTCTTTCGTTAGATATTTTTAGCTTTGGTTTAATTAAATTTAATGAACCATGGTTACTAATTATCGGGCAAACTACATCAAAGAGATAAGATAAAGGCAGAAGGAAACAAAAAAAAATTATTAAAGTAATCGCATTGAGAAACCTTAATTGATTCTCTGAAATATGAGATATTGCTAGTTTACTACAAACAGAAATTACTGAATATAGTTCCTTTATGTTGCAATATTTTTGATGAACATTTAAATAAATAGACTGATATTTAATTTTTAGAACATTTATGAAATGACTACACAGAAACTGACATGTTATTAAAATTATTTTAGGGAGTTATTTTATTAAAATTTATACTACTTTTAAAATATATGAAATTATATAAAATAATGAATTAATTTGTTAGATTATTTTACTTCTTTATTTAAATTTATAAAAAGAATAAATTAATAAACAAATTTAAAATAATGAATTTACAAATCCTCATTAAAATTAATTTTAATACTAACTTTTTTTATCAGTTTTCATACTGAGGTTTTTTTTATATGCATTTTTATCTTTGCTAAATTGATTCTACATTTCCAAGAAACTATTTTTGCACATTGAAAGTTGAAAACTCATTAAATAAAATCATATAAATAATTGTCTCTTCACTATTAATATAGTTCTTGATTTAATATACATTTGTTACAATATACAAGGGAAAACATCAAAATAGACTATTTATTGTAAAATATTGATCACAAAAACTCTTCCAAGTATCATTCGGATTAAATATTATAATTTTTACTATATATTTCTAAATATGACATACTTGTTATATATACTATTAATGTTAGCATTTATTTACATGAAAGTAATTGTATTTAAAATAGACAACTGTAATAGTTTTTAAAAAAATACATTTTGTAATGTTTAGAAAATAATATATTCCTTTCTTGTAAAGTATTCAAATTATGACCTTCACATAGAATAGTTTTACATAGAAACATTTTAAATTAATAATTTTTCTTATTGTTGAAATTATTTAAAACTTAGTTTTAGCTTATTAAGTTTAGTTATATGGAAAACTTCAACAAAAGAATCTCACACGTTATTTATTGTCTATAATAAAACTGACAAGTTTATTAATATTATGATGATACATTACAACATTTTCTCATGGAAATTGCGAAACTAACTCGAGGGTAAAATAAACTACTCAGTGAAGAATAAAATAAAAATCTGGTTAAAAATATCATTGATCTTTATCAAAATATCCCACTTATTTAGAAGTAATTCATTACTTCAACTCAACAATCGTCGCCTTCTTTGTCTAATGGTCAGCGTGCCTGACTGCGGATAGGAAGGTCTGCGTTCGAATACCAGTTCGGGCATGGATGTGCTCTCTCTATCCTGTATGTTTTTCCTTTTATGAATGGTTGTATGCACTATAAACGGGTACCTATGGCATGTATGTACAGAGGAAGTAGGACTCAACACCCAATTGAGGTTCAGTTGAAAAAGTGGAGCAGCGCACCCATACTGCCAGTCTGGCTGGCATTCGACAAAAAAAGGATGCTCAACAATTGACTTTATGCGAATAAAAGGTAAGTATATATATTAGTTTGGGGAAAAAGAAATCCATTATTTTTACGTGAACTTTATGTAACTTCTTTTGGATTCGCTTTGTAAAAAGGTTTAAAACAGCATTCATGTGGATTTTTAGGTCTTGCACGTTACGACTGCTGACATGCGGTTAACTTCGATCATTTTTGATATTTTATAGACATTTTCGACGATGCTGTATCCACATGCGAGGTGCATCTCTAACATCAAAAATACCCGAACGGAATCGACGAAACAAAAATTGTACGTAACTGGTTGTTACGGTCTTATATAGGAGATAAACACCTTTCACAATTTTAGCCACTTGGCTATCTTTTTCGCTGTTACAAGAGAAAAATGGATATGTGTCGAATTTTCTGTTTGTTGTCTTCCATTTTTAAAACCTTGTACTCGTAACTGAACTAATCAAACAAAAAACCGCAAGAGGGTATTTTAGTGTCAAATGTCACCTTTCCAACGAGCATAAATCTGAAATTGTTTGATAGATACCTCACGAGATATCGATCACAACAGACGTCTACCGAAAAAATAATGGATTACTTTTTCCCCAAACTAATATAAGTATCTTATAATTGAAACTAAAAACATGCTTTAGTTGTAGAACTTTCAATAACACCCATATTTCTCCCCAAAATATTACAATCCTTCTATTCCCTTTTTTATCCATTTTTATTGTTATTTTCAATATTCAGAGACTTAACTAATATAAAGTAACCTCAAGAAAAAATCTGAGAAAAATTTGAAACATACTCAGGAGGACATCTAAAATAGCGCACCAAGAAGAAAGAAAGGTACAAGCGCGAAACTTTGCAAATAAGTACAAAGATATGCTATTTGCAAATGATCCAATATAAGTGCCAGTGCGCTTAATCACACATCCAACAGATGAGCTGCAATAAGGAAGTGAGCTCTAAATAAACCGAAGCAGAGTAGAAGAACCAGAAACGTGACGAACGCATGCCGACGCTAGGAGGACTTTAAGCAAAGAATGATAGGGAAATGTGAGAGAAGACATTTCGCACAGTTTACCAGTTTGAGAGGAACCTCATCATCGTTTTTAAAAACCACAGCCTGGACAACGCATCGTGTTGCTCATCTGGTCGATTGTTCGGAGTGTGCCCCAGAACATGTTGGGAGTAATGGACACGAGATGGCACCAACGAACAGCGTTCCGAGTCTGGGAAAACTGGGAAGATGACGGGGAAAGAGTATTCATGCTAGAAGCACTAGTGGATCCCGTTGTGACATGCTTCACGATACACGCAGATACAGGTGTGCCAGTTGTTCCACAAATTTTTTTCAGACGCCATGCGGAAGCGAGCTCTTATCATGCATTGTTTTTTAACGTCACAACTTCGATGACTTCTTTTGCAACAATGCCGAACCCGAGCAACTTGAAATGCCACCCATTAGTAAACCAAGGGGTTTAGTGATGAATTTTGATTCATTTTGGAAACATAAGATAACCGGGTACGGGTGTGAAAGCACCGTAGTGAACAGTACACTTCATCCCACACTGTCGCGCTACATACAGCCCGTATAGGCGTAATGTTCTGGGAGCCATAGCGTATGATGGCCAGTCCTCTCTAATTGTGGTACGTGGAACCTTAACAGGCCAACATTATGTTAATGATATTTTTCAACCCCACATGGAAAATTTCCTAAACATTCTTCGTGTAGCAATTTTCCAGCAAGATAATACCCTTCCGCATACAGCTCGAATTGCTCAAGATTTCGTACTTCAAGTTTAGAATATTCTATGGCCGACCAGCTCTCCGAGCTTCTCTCCGACAGAGCAGTTGAATCGACAGATGTCGCCGTGTCTCTCTGTACATGGTTTGAAGGAGGATGTTCAAGATATGTGGGTGTATCTGTCTCAGGACAACATCAGGATCTAATCAATATGAGGTCAGACTGTGTGGCATAAAGTATTGCACAAGGAGGCGGCTCTACGCGCAGTTGAAATTATGCAATGTATGTTTAATTGTGCATAGTGGGTTTGTTTTATTGTCTTAATTTTGGGGTTAAGTGAATCTTACATCTCCATGTGATAATGTGTATTAAATTTCATTTCAACCCCATGCTCCCTTCTTGGTTTGCTCTTTTTCAATGTTCCTGAGTGTATTTAATCTGTAATTTTTATCTAAAATATTAGAATATTCTGAGCCACACATTTAAAATTCTTCTGATTAAACTATGATATTCAGATATTTCTTATTCAATTGCTTTAAAACAGGAATTGGCGATTTTCATTTTAATTGCAGTGCTTGTGCTAAATTGCGAAATATGTTATTGACTATGTCAACATCCTTATAATTTTTCTATTAAAGAAATATTTTATTTATAACCAAAGTGTAACAATCTATTGAATATAAATTGTGCAACTTTTCAATTTTCTTGTACAAAATGCTAATAAATATATATCATATCTATTTAAAATTTTAATTAGCAAAGATAAAAAACTTCACTTTCCATATTAGCTACAGAAATTATATATACTTATAAATTATTGCACCAAAATGAAATTACGATGTGTATGGACATCAAATCCGTTTGGAGACAAGCAATAATTCCTAGAAAGTTTTCTGTTAGTTGCAGAAAACTCTCAAAACTTGATTGAATTCTGTACAACATCACCACATACATTTCATGTTGCACACAAATATATAGTAAATACCCGATTATACCAGAAAAGGTAATATCAAGATTTGTCAATTTTTAACGTGAGCAAAACTGGTACAGGGAAAGTAAGAGATTTTGAAGTGAAATTACACATTTTTAATATATGCAGGGTACATTCTCTTGAATAATTTATACAAATTAGGAGTTTATTTTATATGCTATAGCAATTTGATGTTAAGATAGATATTGTGATCAATTAAAGTTAAACATTTATTTTAAAGTTATAAACTTTAAAACTAAATTTGCCAATTTTTAATACACTATAAAACAATTGAAGCAGATTAGAATATTAAGTAATAAAATTATGCTCAATCAATTTACCTATATTCAGTATTTCTAATGATTTCAGAATTTTGGTTTAAAATTATAATTCCATATTAATATTATCAAATTTAATGAAACTTGTGCATAATTCCAATTTTAAAGATTAATAATTTTCAATAATTACAAATTTTTTAAATATATTTAAGAATATACATGAATTTTATTTTGATATCCTATTTAATTTTTCTCTAATTAAAACCACAAATCACAGAGATCTTTCACTTTGTTCTTAAATAGTTTAAATTTTAACAACAAAGTTTTAAATCATAAATTTTTTGTAATACATTTATGAGAATATTTAAATGGCTTGTGAAGTCAATCGATATAGTTTTCTTTTCTGTAAGTTTTAATGTAGGTTCCAATATAGACTGTTTACATATTTTATATTTTTAAGTATTTGTACCATGATTATATTAAGAATAGTCATTTAAATTTTGTATTCGTATATCTGTGTTCATTGTGTAAAAGCTGAATGATATGATTACAAGCCAAAAGAGGCACTTCTAACTATATGTATAGTGAACGTAATAGATGTATTAGAATCGTCTACTGCTATCATACATCATTCTAAACTTTATTTTACAGTCCTAGTGGTTAAGTTTGTCCGGTAGCCTACATTGATTCCTGTAGTTCTTTCGCGTAATTTGCCTCGTCTATTTATACTTTTTATTCCATACCTATATTGCTGGTCTTGGTCATACAATCTCAGCATTCTAACACTATTTAGTTCACGATGGCATTTTATGGCTGAAATTAAGGTTCAAAACACATACTTGCGACTGAGAATCTCGAAATGCTGAACATCCTAATCATTTCCAAAGTAAAATATTCTGTTTGCCAATCAACAACCATAATTGTTGCATAGAGGTTTTTAATTTTGATTGTGTTCGTTATCATATAAGAGTTCTTTACATATCAGCCAATTGAATGCAAGAGGCCCTGACCATGCGCAACACTTCTATACATCTTAAAAGCATAAGCACGCTATAATACTGCTGTTTGTGTATTTTCATATTGCTTCTTTATGATTTTTTGTCTTTTCAGTGTATAAAATATTTTTGTAAATATTTCCAAAGTATTTTGAATATTACTCATATTTTATACACAAACCTATTTTATAAAGTATGCTAACGAATAACTCTTTTTATATTTCTCTTGAATAATGAATGAGAATGCTATTTCTGAATTAAAGTTAATCGCATATTCACTTTTACATGTTAAAATTATATTCCGTTAATTACTTAATGAGAACTTAATTCAAAATTTTACCATTTTCCTAATTGAAATGTTTGGATTGTTATATGTTGATTCTTAAAATAAATGAAAGTTTTATTGTTATTTTATGAAATCACATGTATACCATATATAATTTTCGTTAAGTTTAGTAAAATATCGAATTTGTGAGTAATTTATCAAGCAATATAATTTGATATCAAATAAAGATTAAGATAATGATTTGAAAATTTGCTGAAATTCAATTTATCACAGAAGAGAGGCACTTGATCCTTAAAAGAGTATTGTATTCTTAGTGTAGCCTACTTATTGCAAAGGAAATATGTTCTTCCACAATCGCATTTTATTCTTCTAGAAATATAAAAATCAATATGCTAGTCCTGAAAAGAAATCATGTAAATTGAAATTATTAGCAATTTGAAGATTTTATGATGTTAATGCATAGTAATGCATAACATGGTCAAGAGTAGAGAAAATTATGTTATTAGAGTCGTTAGGAAGTGCTTAAAAAGTGCAAAAGGTTTGAAAGAAAAGGTATGTCTAATTAATACTGTAAGGAAGAAATCTCAATACATTAAGATATTTTTTATTATCACAATCAGATTTCAAGATGATGAAGCTTTAAACACTCAGAATTAATAAATCAAATTTAAACTTTTTACAATTATTTCAATTTTTTGAAAGCATATTTAAAAGTAACATTGTTTTTGTTTAAAATTAATATTTTTTTAAAGATATTTATATATTATCTATAAATCTAGAAAAAATTAAACATCATGGACTATATGGGATAAATTTTTAAAATGGAAAACTTATATTACTAAGCATAAAATTATTACAAGATTAAAGTTGTTGTCGTTTGCCAGCCAGGCTGGCAATATGGGGTGCGCTGCTCCACTTTTCCAACTGAACCATATTTGGTGTGGAGTCCGACTTCCTCAGTACACACATGCCATAGGTACCCGTCTATAGGGTAGGCAAGTATTCATACACACACAAAGAAAGGACAAAGACAAGAAAGAGAGAGAGAGAAAGCACATCCATGCCCGAGCCAGGATTCGAACCCAGGTCCCACCCATCTTTAGTCAGGTACGCTAACCACTAGACTACAAGATTAATAAAATTTATATAAATCTCCTTTTATAAAAAAACAATGTCATGAAACAATGACGTTTTTAAGATAAAGATTTTAGAGAATTCGAACTACGATGAGTTTTGCAAATGAATAAAAATCAAAAGTTACAAAATTAAGTAGTGATCTTTGAACTGCTGATGAAATAATATAACCTTCTATGTCTATTTGAAAGCTATGCCGAGTTAATATAATATCATCGACTAATATATAATATATTTTATATTTACTCGATAAAAAGGATGAAATTTCAAGAACATATGGAGTTTAAATGGGGTAAAATCATCACTTTTTGAAAAAGAAGATTCTCCAATTGCAAAATTACAGCTCATATCAATTTAAAACCGGCACAATAATGTGACTTTAATAATTAGAGGACAGGCAGGAACTGGACTATTCGAAAGTCAGGGAGTGGATGCTAAAAACAAATATTCATTTCTTTAGCTTGCTTATTCAACAGAAATATCACGTATTGAAAATGCGTGGGTTTTCGCTGATTTTCATATCGTTCTTGATCATTATTCTTAAGCAACTATTATCGAAAAGAAATATAAGTAATAATGAAAAATTTCTCTACATCACATTCAAAATCTATATGGTTCCATGCTACGTCGTATAGCATAACTTATTTTAAAATCAAGACGTTTGCGTATTAAATTGAATTCATTTCTAACAATCCAATCATATTGTTACAAATATATGTATTCTGTATCTTGGACATACTGGAAATGCAGAATAGATTTTTTTAAAAAAATTGTAGGGATCAAAATATAAAAACATAAAGATCATACGATTGATAGATTACTTATGTTACATTAAGATTTAAACTGCTTTTATATATAAACATATGATATGCGTATTCTATTATAAAAATTTAAATAAATTTTTGTTATGTTGAGCATTTTTGTATGTTTTACTAATCAACTTTGACATCCTGGTCGTATTATTAGTAGCTTAGTCATTTATGGATATTTTTGAAAAATAATTCTTAAGAGACTAAGCAAAAATTTCTTAAAACCTTTGTACCTCTAAAATCTGTATTTTTCAATTTAATGTTAAAACAAAATAAAATTAGTTTTTGATGAAAATATTTTTACTTAAATCAATATAGTTGCTTGTATTTTATAGTAGAATCGTCTGTTCAATCCCTTCAATTGTATGTAAATAATAATAATAATAATAATGATAATAAAATAATTTTAATATTTTTATTTCTATATTATTAATATTTTTATAAATATTTATATTATGGTAACATTTATTGAAAATAAATTTATATATCTTATAATTTTTTTCAGGAAAATTACATATTTTGGAATAAAAATATTAAATTGTATTTTAAAATAATATGATTCGCAGTTTAATTTCTGATATTATTCCCCAGAAAAATCAAGTTTCCTAATTACACAAAAGGAATTTGAAGAAAAGGAAATTTAGAATCATTCTGTCCTTACAGAAAATGAAATTAAATAATATAAAACATAATTAAATGTAATACATCTTGAAATACTTACTGCCTAAGTTGTAAAACTAAAGATGATCTCAGTATTTTTTCAGAAATGCATGATTATCTTGGATGAACTATTAAATTACATTACTCATATACTGAAATTTGTAAGGTGAAAATATTTTATTCACTTTATATGAGTGATATTTTGGTTTGTTTAGACTTTCAGTATGATAATGAAATCGGATTGTGAATAAGAAATAAAATTGTTAATGAGAATGAATATGAATAAATGCAATGTAAGTGTGAGAATCATCACTGAAATTCATGAAATATTCACACTACAACAGAGGAATGTAAAAAAATCTTAGAAGATCATATTCCGTAGAGATGCCAGAATAAAATTGGATACATTCTTTCATACACCTCTGCAGTGAACTAATATTTGAACATTATGAGATAGAACTGTACCTCACCGTATGAGATCACTAACATTGCCTGCAATGAAGTAGTTGAAATGAGGATTATTACTAATTCTTATTTAAATTTGAGAAAATGTTCTGCTTTGAAAAAAATTCGATTCGATTTCCCTCTTATGGAACGATTTGAGGACAATACAAATCATTTATTAATAGGTGATCTAATAATTAAAAAAAGCATAATTAATCAGATCTAAAAAGGGGGTGTAGAGAAACGTGGTGTTAAAAATCATTATAATCAATGTAACTTTTAGACTGTTAGTTTTTTATTCATTTGATGGCTTTTCATAGTTGAGAAAAGTAATGAGAAAAAGTAATATTCATTTGGTGGAATTATTTCTTAAAATATTTTAACTCGAAATAAAACTATTTAGAAACAATTCTATTGAATATATTTTAAAAATTGTTGAAAAAAATCAGTATACTAATTTATGTTTGAAAAAAAATTTTAGTGGAAATTTTTATTTTTTCCTTAATAATAAACAACAAAATGTTTTGTTTCATCATCAAGCTAATTATTAAAAGATATGTAATTCATTTTTCAAACGCAAATTTTTCAATAATTTAAATTATATTTATTTAGTTTGTTCCACATAATTTTATACATAACATATCATTTTTGACTATTCACGTTAAAAATTTATAAATCAATCAATTATCATATTATATATCATTAGATATTTTGTCACTGGAGACGTCACAATTATGAATGATAATTTATTGCAATATTTACATTTACGGTAAAAACTGTGTTACTTTAAATCGGTTAACATTCGTAATGGAAAAGTAGAATGCAATTGCATCTAAATCATTGCTGAGTCATAAAATATAAAAGTCTTATTACTAATCGATTACTTATCCTTAGAAAATACGAAGAAACTTTTTTTCTGTGAATTACGTGACAAAAAGCTATTTATTAGAAAACATTTTAGATTTTTTTTTTATCAAATAAGGTACAAAATAGCAATTTATTTTACTTTAAAGATAAACGTTTTATATTTTAAACTTTGAATCTTTTTATTCCCTTTGTAAAGAAAATGTTTCTGGCTCACGGAATGAATCTCATTACATTGACTGAAGACAAACATGTTTATATCGATTATAAATCGATGCTGTAGAAAAAAGGAAAGGGAACACATAAACAGTTAAATAAGCTTTACTTAAAAGATTTCCTGTAAAAGATATTGTCAGGAGTATCAGCAAAATGTGAACAAACAACAAATTTATAAATACAACATTTTTAAACGTTAAGAAAACTTACATTTTAAATCCAGTTGGAACAAAACAATTTGACTGTACGTTAATAATTTACACAGGGTACAAATCTAAAGAGATTTCTGTTTACAGATATCACATATCCTAGTTTATTGTGATAATCTGTAAATAGTTTTGTATCCTTTAATTTTGAAAAATAAGAATATTTGGCAGGTCTCTTAAATGATATTTTATTTGGCATCATATATTTCTAAACATAAATACTTAGAAACTAATACAACCAAAAATTTAAAGGAACATGTTTCTGTTATTAAGCAAAAAATATTGAATTTGGCTCTTAATAAAAAATATTTGACCTTGCAAGTAGAAAGAAGTATGAAAATATAGTACGATGAATGTAACACATATCATTACAAGACACAGAAATTATAGAATCAACTTTCATAAACCACGCGGTAATAGACTAAAAACTAAATTATTTTTATATAACAATTGAATTTAAAGATTAGATTTCTTCGGTCTTATGATTCTTCATTATTAACAGAGCAAAGTTATTCCTAATAAGCAAAATGTCAACATTAATTTTTGTTTATAATTCACTAAAAATTTAAAAGTAATGAAATCACAGTA
Source organism: Latrodectus geometricus (assembly GCA_026290005.1). Classification (NCBI taxonomy): domain Eukaryota; kingdom Metazoa; phylum Arthropoda; class Arachnida; order Araneae; family Theridiidae; genus Latrodectus; species Latrodectus geometricus. Next base: position 12,638 of record JAPDSC010032887.1, read on the forward strand.
AAAATTTCCCTATGATTTCTATTTTAAAGTGATTTCAATAAATTTAGTTTTAAAGAAAATTGCTGGCAGATTTCATTACAACATAAACTTTTATTGCTATTTAATCTATAAATGAATCTAAATTAACTATGTGTGAAAATGCATGATAATAAGAACGCCTTATTTATTGCATTCATAATATATACATACAATAAATTTCAGATTAAGCAAGTATTTTATGTGCTAAGAATTTCTTTTTTATTTCAGTTACCCTTTCAAATATCAAGAAAATCTTGATACTTTGATATAAACATCTTTTTTCCGGTAAAAAACGATTCTGATTGAACACAAATACACTTTCAGAATTGTCTATCTATATCTAAGCTTGAAATTGTATCCATTTATACTAAGTGTAAAGTATTCTGAGTAAATTATTATATTATTAATATGTAAAAAAATAAACCTATGCAGACACATGTTTTAAATGAAGAATGCGAAGGTATTTAAAAATTCTGGTTCGTCTTGTTTTTATAATCAATCAAAAAGAAATCACCAG
>JAPDSC010032888.1:2343-20499 GCA_026290005.1 Latrodectus geometricus
TGGTTGAAACGGATTGATGTTTGCTCAGCTCGACTCTTTGTCCTTAAGAACGAAGGACTGTAAGAGTCAGAGCTGGAAACGTTAGCAAATGTTTCACCAAAGACGTTAGCAATATCCATAGGAGAAGAGTATATAGCAGCTCCGGTTTTCAAAACAGGAATTGAAAATTCCGTGTCGATGCCATTGGCTGCTTTTACTTTTCTCCATAACTGCTTACTGGATGTGGAAAATGTAATGGAGGATACATAGCGAGACCAGGATTCCTTTTGACTTCGACGACAAGCTCTGCGAGCTAATGCTTTTGCTCTCTTAAAGGCAAAAAGATTCTCCGTTGTGGGGTACCTCCGAAACAACTCCCATAATTTCCTTTGTTTTTTATATGTTTGTTGACATTCTTTGTTCCACCATGGTTTGCAACGCCTTTTTGTTGTAGAAGAACTTTTAGGTATAGAAGTATCAGCTGCACTTATAATTGTTTCGGTGACTTTTTTAACGGCAATATCAATATCATCGATCATGACCATATTATCATCAACAACTGCCAATTGTGTAAATAAAAGCCAATCTGCCCGACTGTACACGTACATAGGTAGACGTTGTTCTACACTAGTACCTCCAGCCTGGGAGATGACGAGAGGGAAATGATCGCTATTATGCAGATCATTCCCCACTGTTAAATTTAACAATGGCAGAAGTGAGGGTGTACAAATGGCGAGATCGAGAGAATGAAATGTTCTTGTGGGTGTGTGGAAATAAGTCTTCTCGTCGGTATTTATCAGACAGAGACAGTTATCAGAAATAAACTGCTCTATCTGACGACCACGAGAATTCGTATCACTACTTCCCCACAAAGAATTATGGCCGTTAAAGTCACCCACCAACAAAAATGGTGTTGGCAGCTGATCAACAAGATTATCAAGTTCTTCTTGGCGGATGACATCATGTGGTGGTAAATACAGACTACAGACTGTAATTAAGCATGTTGTATGTATTCGTATAGCTACAGCCTGTAGAGTAGTATTTAATGGATGGACAGTGCTGGGAAAGTTATTCAATGTTAATATACAAACACCTCCAGACACTGCACCATCGTCACCACAGTCTTTTCTAAAGCATTTAAACCCACGCATAGAAATGTTATTGTTAGACTTCAGGAAAGTTTCCTGAAGTGCTATGCATGCGGGGTTATAAGCTGATATAATAGACTTGATGTCATCAAGATGTGATCTTAAACCATGGCAGTTCCAAGAAACAAAGGAAATTATTTTTTAAAAAGAAAAGCTCCTCCCCCGGAGCTTGAAGGCGAGTCCTCGATCATTTCCTCGAATGATAAATTATCGTCCGAGGGATGAAGGGAGACAGCATCAGCCTCCAGGGTCATAGCTCTACGGGTGGATAAGGAGGATTTACGGAAACCCTCCTTTGCAGACTTCAATTTAGAGGATTTGATTCCTCTAGATTTAGCTAAAGGAGCTCTTCTTATAGTAAGAGATAAGGATTTTGGCTTATCAGTGTTGGTTTGAGGTAATCTCGAAACGGAGGTGACAGAGTATCCTATTGTGTACATATGCTTCTGGTGACCCTTTTTGCAGCGGCCGCATAACTCTTTCCAGGCTGCGGTGTTCTAGAGGTAACATTTTTCTAGCCTCAGGGTACGAACATTTATTTTTGACTTTAAAGGTTGTAATCTCTTTTTCAAGTACCCATTGGGGACAACTACGAGAATAGGAGGGATGGTCACCATTACAGTTGACACATGCCTCCTTTGCTGTGCAGGTCGAATTATCGTGGCCAACTGCTGCGCAGCGTGCGCAAGTCAGTTTGCCTCTGCAAGCGTTTCTCGAGTGCCCAAAACGTTGGCACTGAAAACAACGCAAGGGATTCGGTATGTAAGGCCGGACAGGTAAATTTAAATAAGCAGCTTTAATATTGTCAGGGAGGTCTGGCGTCGCAAAAGTCAGAATGAGATGTTTAGTATTGATAAACTGTCCATCTCCTCTGACTGTGATGCGTTTAACAGCACAGACCTTCTAACTCTGCAAGTTCTCAAGAATCTCGTCCGTCGGCGAGTTCAACAAATCTCTTGCGGAGATTACACCTTGTGAAAAGTTCAAGTTACTATGAGGCGAGACAGTTACCTCAATATTTGCTAACAATTGCATGTTGTTAAGCATTGCTGCCTGAGTAGAGTTCGCAGCCTCCACCAACAAGTCACCTGATCGCAGCTTTCGGATATCTCTTACTTCCCCGACTAAACCCGATATTCCTTTGTGTATGAGAAAGGGGGACACATTTTCAAAGGAACCCTCCTTTCTCTTTATTACATAATATTTAGAGTTTTTGTTTTCCAAAAATTCCTCCCGAGGGAGAAAAGAAAAATTTTTATTCTCCATTTAAGAAAATTTAAAATTTCGGGACCTGACCGCACCACCGAGTCCAACAAGGGGATGCAGACCAGCTGCACCAGTGCTAGCCAGATCCTATACGCTCACAGTACATCCCTGTGATGGCCTCCACCCTTAACGAGTCATCCAGCAGATGTACCGATCGCTTGATCCATAAAGCCGATTGATGTGCTGAGGACCACAGCACACCTCCCGTTTACCTGAAGCAGAGGCCAAAGTAATGTGTTGGTCTCTGGGGGCCTCAATTACCAGGACCCTCCTTTCCAGGGACACGGGTCTCCACGCACGGCAAACACGTGGGTGATTTAGTCCCCAAGAGTAGCTAATAGCAACAGAGCGGCGACAGCTGCTCAAGGGGAGCCCTCAACCTCATGAGAGGCAACCACAATGAGGGAGAAAAGGAAGAAAAAGCAGTAGAAGAGAAGAGAAGAAAAGAAAGAAGAGGAAAGATCACTGGGGTACCTCGGGATTGTGACACCCGTGTTTACTTAAAGAAAGTAAACCCCTGAGGGGGTATGATTTGGTGGGGGAGCCTCCCCACCGAAACCTTTTTTCTTTTTTAAGGGAAATCGGTTTCCTCGATTTTATTTAAATTATTTGAATTTTATTTTACTTTCATTTGCTTATATATTTTGGATTTTAAAACAAATATATACATTTATTTTTGTGTTTTAACATTTTAATGTTGAGTTTGGGTTTTCTTTAAAACTTATACATTTTCTTTAAAGCTTAAATTTTGGCGCAGCTTGTCCTCTTTTGGACCTTGCGCCACAAAACCCAACCCAACCAACCAACTCCATTTTCTTTGACATAGAGAAGGCCTACGACCCTACGTGGCAAAATGGAATTCTCCGTACTTTATATAATTTTGGATTCCGGGGTAATTGGCCGAAATTCCTGAAAAACTTTTTACGCTCCCGTGTTTTTAAAATTCGTGTTGGAAGTTTTTTTTCCAATACTTTTATTCAAGCGTAGGGAGTACCCCAAGACTCTATTTTTAAGTGTAACCCTTTTTAACTTGTATATAAGCAACATCCTACATCATCTACCATCTTCTGTTCATGGAACTTTGTTTGTTGACGACCTGCAAATATCGTGTCAGGGGTCCAATATGCGGTTAATTGAGAGACAATTACTTAGTGCTGTAAATAAATTAGCTGCATGGTGTGCTGAAAATAGGCATACACTGTCTCCTGGCAAGAGTAGTTGTGTCCACTTCTGCAGAAAGACTAGCTTGCATAACGATCCAATAATTTACATCAACAATACACCGATACCTGTGGTCAATGAGGTAAAATTCCTCGGAGTGATTTTCGACAGAAAATTGACCTTTCTTCCGCATGTTTTACATTTGCGGAAGAAGTGTGAGCGATCGCTTAATATCCTCAAGGTGTTATCAAATACATCTTGGGGTGCTGATCGCTTGTCACTGCTTCGTGTCTATCAATCAATCATTTTGTCTCGTATTGACTACGGAAGTGTTGTCTATGGATCTGCTAGGTCTTCTGTCTTACGCAGATTGGACACTGTCCATCACTCTGCCTTGAGAATATGTTCAGGTGCATTTCGCACATAACCCGTCCAGTGCAGACGTAAGTTTGACTCGCCTTCGTATCGGACACACACGTTTCCCATATAGACATCTATTTCTAAGCGAATTAAAGCCATGGTGTGAAACGTGTGATGAACCATATACTATTTATCATATTTTAATTTCATGTGATTATTTTAACCAGCAACGTTTACAATTTTTTAAATCTGATATTTTAACCTTGTCTGATTTGTTGGGGGAACCACCTCACAGAAATCTTTTTGCCTATGTAAAGGCAATTGGATTTCTTCAATTTATTTAAATTTTGAGTTTTAATTTACTTTTACAAATATACTTATTTAGATTTTAATATATTTATATACAATTATTTTTGTTTTTTAAATTTTTAACGTTGAGCATGGGTTTTGCCAATAAAAATGTTCCTTTAAAAAAAATTGAATTTTTTGGCGCAGCTTGTCCTTTTTGGACCTTGCGCCACAAAACCCAACCAACCAAACCAAACTAAAATTTGAAGCGTGGCTTGTGGACAGTAGAGCCGCATCTTTGTCATTGATGATGTACTAGTTTCCATCGCATTGTCAGCATTTATTGGTTGAAACAAATTTGCAAAGTTATTGCACATTTCATTGACTCGAGCCTTTTCCTCAGGGGAGAACTCGTAAGAGGATCTGATATTATTCAGAATAGTGGCGACTTCATTGATCCTTTCATAGAGTTGTTCAATCATTAATAGTTGCGTCGAGCCCAAATTTCCTTTTTCAGGAGCCATAGCCATTTCCAAGTCAGAAGGAGCTGTGAGGGAACTTCCCTAGCCAGGGAAGACAACAGTCAAAGCGACCGCTCAGTGACTCTGAGACAGAGTGTGAGCACCAGGTCTAGAAGCAATGAAAAGAGAAACCAGAATTGACCTCAGGGACCCAGAACTCAGTTAGCTAGGTGTGAGTAGACGTATGTCAGTGGAAAAGACTTAGTTGTAGCACCTACGCTACATAGAAAAAGAAACGGAGCTAGTGAAAAAAACACGACCTTTCAGAAAAAAAAAACCAGAAAACGAGATTTTTGATCTGATGATTCGAGAAATCTGATAACGATGGAGAAATTGGAGTTTGTCTTTTATTCTATTATACATAATACGTTCGAATATTTTCCCAATTGTAGGTAGTAAACTGATTGGTCTAAAATTTTCAGGGTTTCTGTGGTCTTTTTTAAGTTTTGGGAATAAAATGATTGTTGCTGTTTTCCATATAGCGGGAAAGTAAGAAATTTTGAGGCAGTAGTTGAAGATGAAAATGAGTTTTTTATGGTAGTCCAAAGGAAGATATTTTATCATGGCGTTTGTGATGTTATCTGCACCTGGTGCTTTTTTAATTCTTAATTTTTTTATTATTTCAATGATTTCTGTTTGATCTGTTGGTTCAAGAGTTGACTGAATAGGTGTATTATTGATAAAGTTCTGTACAGCGTTTTCTATTGTAGATGTGAAAATATAGTTTTTATCAGGATTTGGGAGGAATTGGTGCATTAGCGTCCTAGCGAACAGCTCTGCTTTGTCGGTGTTGGAGTATACTGGTCCATTAGGTCCAATTAATTTATTATTTGTATTTTTCTTTCTTTTAAGTTGTTTTGCAAATGACCATATGGATTGATTTTTAGTCTACAGGCTTTCTATTTTATTATTCCATTTTTCTTGTTTAAAGTTGGAGCAGAGTTTTTTGATGATTTTATTTAATTTATTCATTTCTTTTTTAAATTGAGGATTTAATGTTTTTTGATATTTTTTACGAATTCTATTGCGTTCTTTTATTTTTTCTCTGATGTGATTCGGCAGTTTAAGGAAATTTTCATGATATTTTATTGTGTGTGTTGCTTCTTCTTTTGCAGAAATAAGTTCCTGATTTATTCTACTAATTTCTTCTAAAATGGTTGTGCTGGAAATTTGATCATCCTTAGGAGAGTTGTTATATTTTTGATTTTGTTCATTTTCTTTATTTTATTTTGGAGTATATTATAATATAGTTGCCAATTAGTTCTTTCAAGTTTGTGGTCTTCTGTATTTTTTGATATTCCTAGGCATCCAATCACTGCGAGATGATCAGAAGAGAGATCAAATAGGTGACTGCTGAGAAAGGGATGTTGGAGTTAGTGAGGAAAATGTCCAAAATGTCGGGATGAAAGTTATTATGATAGCCAACATGTGTTGGTTCCAACGGTGCAATTATTTCAATTTTAGTGTTTTTAATGAGTTCTAGTAGAAGTTTTCCATTGGGATTTGTGTTTCTGCATCCCCAGTGCTCGTTTTTGCTGTTTAGGTCTCCGCCAAGGATGGTGTGAAAGTTTGAATTTAATAAATTGTTGATGTCTTGTGTTTGGAGAACTTGATTTGGTCTGTTGTAGATGGTGATTACTTTAAGGATGAAATTGTTTGGGAAAGTTATTAAAATTGAGGTTTCTTCGTAACCATTATTTTTGGAGGTGCTGTAGGGTGCAGTGTCGTATGATCTTTTAATAATTATTGCAGTACCGCCACCTTTATGATGCAGTCGGTCTGTTCTGTATATATTGTAATTTGGAATGGAAATTCTTTGTTGAGGATTAAGGTGAGTTTCAGTTAAAAGCATGATATCCAGATTATGACTGTCTATAAAATTTTTAAGTTCATCTATTTTATTGTAAATGCCGTTAGCGTTCCAGGTTGCAATTTGGAGTGGAGAGAAAATTGTTTGATTTTTATTAATTATTTGGTTTATTGGTTTCTGGCTGGATTGCAATTGCTGCATTTAGTTGTTTGATTTGTTGAGTTAACTCCATTATTCCGGATCCTTTTACGTAATTTATTAAAGTTTGCAGTTCTTGTACTATAGTTGTAGCTTCGTTAATAATGTTTTTAGTTTTATTGATTGTTTCATTATTGTTGACCAGTGCGTTGGTATATGACATTTGAGGGTTTGAGTTCGTTATAATTTTGCTTTTTAATTGCTCCACTAGGGTACGGTCTTGTTTTTGGGGAATTTGACGCATCCGCGGTAACTGGCTGGGTGATTTTCGCCGCAGTTGGCACAGGTTGCTGGAGTAGTGGTGGGTTTAGAACATGCAGAGTGATGGTGGTCTCCTGCGCATTTTAGAAATTGTGATGACAGGATGTTTGTGAGTGGTTGAACCCCTGACATCTATAACATCGTGTAGTGCCTTTTCTGCCTTTGTTTGTTTCTACCTTTATGGCCAGGTTGAAGAGATGTTTTAGATTATATATTTCTTTTAATTGTTCATTTTTTGGTAGGGTTATGATGTAGAGTGGGAGATTGATTTTTTCTCCTTCGATTCTCTTTGACATTTGGGTGAATTTGACATTCAGCCTTCTTGAATTAATTCGTTAGTAATTTCTTCTGGTGTGCATATTTTTGGGAGATGTCTGATTACTACTTTTAGATTTTTATCCTCTGGTAGAAGGTATGTATGATATTGCATGTTTTTGTCATCTAGTATGGAAGTGATTTTGCGATGTAAATCTGCAGAATCTATTTTTAGGGTGAGTGTTTCCGTACCTGCTAATTTGCATCAGCATCCAGAAATTTTCTTTTGCTTGAATAGCTCTTGAATTTGCTTCCAATTGAGGTTTTTGTCTTTAGGTCTAGGTCTAGTTATTGTTAGGTTTCTAGCCCAGAGGGCCATATCCCTTCTATTCCTAAGAAATTATTTCAAAAACATAGATAGACAGAAGATTCATATTAAGATAAGTGTTCCCAATAAAATAAATTGTTTCTGCATGATGAATTATAGAATTCCAAACAAAATAAACACAAAAGTTAGAAGAGAGAAATAGTAAATTGAAAAAACAAGGTACAATAAACACATAGAACTGTATAGTACTTATTTTATTTATTTATTTTTTGATTTTAATTATTTATTATTTCTTACATTATAAACAAACAAAGAATACACAAATATTTACAAACAAAAAAATATATTCAACTGAGTACCCCATGAAGGGCTATGAGCAAGAAATTGAAACAAAAGAAAAAGTGTCAAAAAAAATAAATAAATAAATAATTATTTTTATTTTGAACTTAATTAGTTTGTTGCTGGGTTTAAACGCAGCACGGCCCTGGGTCTGTGGAAATTAATGATTTCATAAGGGCTATAGTTCTCAATAGATTGAATTTCTGCATTATTAATTTCATTAAGTTTTTCAAAAAATCTAAATGCTAGGAATTTAATATATTTTTTTAATGAAAGGACACCTAGATTATTGAGAATTTGTTCGTTTCTGATATAGTAGTCAGATTTTGAGATTAGTCTGAGGAGTTTGCTTTGCTGACCTTCCAGCTGTTTAATATTAGTTAATGCAGCACTTCCCCAGATTGGTGCAGCGTATGTAATTATTGGTCGTATAAATGAGTAACTTATTACTCATGGATAGATTAGAATTGTACGCAATTAGTGGATAAAGGGTTGATTTGGCTGAAATTAATTTTAATTTAGTTTTCCTAATATGTGATTTCCAGGTGAGTCTTTTATCTAGTGTAAGTCCGAGGTAATCAACGGTATCTGACCAGGGGACAGGATACCCGTTGAGTTTAATCTGGGGGGGTGGAGTTCTTTTTTTAGTAAAAACGACCGCCTTTGATTTATTTGGGTTAATTTTGATTTTCCAAATATCCAGCCATTTTTCAATAGCCATGATATGTTCGGAGATGTGGGCATGAATTTTCCACATTTTTGTGCTGGACGCCAGTACAGCAGTGTCATCAGCAAACAAACAGAGCATAGTGTTGAGATGCTGAGGAATATCGTTGACGTAGATGTTGAATAAAAACGGACCCAGCAGGGATCCCTGCTGGGACGCCTGCAAGAATGGGTCTGTTTTGGGAATAAGTTTTTCTAAAAGAACTTTCTCTAACAGAGAAAGTTCTTTTAGATAGGTAGTTATCTATAAGGAAAACCAGATAGGGGGGGGGGGGAATTGAATTTAATTAGTTTAAATATCAGGCCTTTATGCCAAACTCTATCAAAAGCTTTTTCTACGTCAATGAATATTCCTCCCGTCGATTTTTTCTTGGCAAAACCTTTAGATATTTTCTCCACCTCCCTGAGTAGTTGATGGGTGGTCGAAAGCTTTCTCCGAAATCCAAACTGCTGAGGGATGATTATTTGGTTCATCTCATCACAACCTAGAAACTTTTGAAGAATTGCTTTTTCAGTTATTTTTGCAAGGGTCGGTAGTAGGGAAATCGCCCTGTAGCTCGACGGCTGCTGCTTGCACTTGCCCTGTTTGTGGAGCGGTATGATCACTGCCCTATTCCAGATATCAGGAAAATGGCCAGTTTTTATAATTCCATTTATAATCTCCGTTAGATAGCAAATTGCTCTGATTGGTAACTGTTTAATAATTTTATTGGTAATCAAATCATGACCAGGGCTTTTTTTTTGGCTTAAGATTTTTAATGGTCATTTCAATTTCAGATGCCGGTGTTTCAACACGGAATTGGTGAATATAATTTTTATTATAAAATTCAAAAATTGCATTGTTGATAGTATTATCAATTAGCGGTTTATTAATGTTATTTGGTTGAAATTACTTTTCTAGACTGACTGCCAGACATTCTGCCTTTTGAAAGTCCGTTAGTGCGACTTTCACACCATCTATAAGGGGGGGAATACACTCTTTGGTTTTTTTCCGCTTGTTAATTGCTCTCCAGAAGGATCCATCCTCCAAATTGAGGCTTTTTAAATAATTGCTATAGGATTTTTGGTTAAAATCAGTAATATTATTTTTGATTTGTCGTTTTAATGAGTTAATTTGATTTTTAATAAACGGGCATCTGGTGCGATTATGGATCTTCCTCAATTTATTACGGTTTTTGATAAGGTTAATTATGTTGTCAGGAAGATAGTTTATAGACTGCTTAGGTTTAAAGAATTTACTAGACTCTAATGAACTATTAATTATTGAAGTTAGATTTGAGACACTATTGTCGATCAAAAGTGGAGTGTTGATAGACTTGAATGCAGAGTCCTAAATTAGTTTATTCACTTTTTCTCTAAATTTATTCCAATTATAACAAGTTTTTAGAAATTCGCTTTCCTGTTGTGATGAGTTGCTGTAATAGATTAATACTGGAAAGTGATCTGATGGTAGTTCTTCAATCGTTGACATCTTAATTGGGGGTTGGAACCCTGGAGAGCATTAGATCTATATAATTACCATGGATGTGGCCGTAGTGGGTAGGTTTATATGGGTGAAATAATTGAAAGTCAGTTTTGCAAATGAAGTTGTTTAACAGCCTTCCGGTGTTGTTTGAGTATGCACAACCCCAGTTATGGTGTTTCGCATTTAAGTCACCACCAATTATTATTTTAAAGTTGACAGAGGCTAAGTTTTTTATATCCATATTAAGAAGAGAGGAATTGGGGGAAGGGGGAATATAAAATGACACGAGAGCAATATCAGAAGAATCGGCAAAATGTAATTTGACCATGCTTGCTTCAGTGAAGTATAATTTTGGAGTGGGAAATTTCGTGTGACTGATTTTGTTTTTAATTATGATGGCCGTACCACCCTGATGGACAGAACGATCATTACGGTACATGGAGTAATTGGGAATATTAATTTTGTGAGAATTAATTAAATGAGTCTCCTGAAGGAGAATAACATCCGGGCTATTTTGATTAATGAACAATTTAAATTCGGCTAGTTTATTGTATAGCCCATTCGCGTTCCAAATCATAATTTTTAAATTTTCAATTTTTTTAATTCCCATTAGTATTATCGTTTATACTGAGGGCTTTTAATAGGAGACTAACTTTGTCTGTTGGATGGACTGCTTTCTCTTAGAGGGGCACAACCTGCAAGAGCGCTGGGTATGCTTTGAAAATTATATTAATCTCTTTAAAGAGAGTCATAATGGCGTGTATGTTTTTGATAGGTCATAACTCAGGGAGGGTGGGGGTGGCGTCGGTAGTGTTTGGGGTTTGTTTATTTACATTTGCCGCGGCAACCTGCACGAAGGAAAGATTTTTAGTAACCGTAGTGGTTGGTTTGACGGGGGTTTTAGCTAGTTTTTTATTTTTATTTACGGGATTTGCCGGGCAGCCAGCATAGGAGGCAGTATGAGAATTTCCGCAATTACAACATTTTGGAGTGTCAATTCTTTTGTGAGGGCACTCCTTAGAAGAATGCTTCTCACCACACTTAACGCAGTTGGGTTTTAGATGGCAACTGGCTGAGTTATGACCATAACCCTGACAATTGAAGCATTGAGTGGGTCTGTTATTAATATATTTTTCAATCTTTATTAAGAGGTGCATTACCTCTTTTACTTCATAAATTTTTTTGTGCAGCTTCATTGGGATTTAAAGTGACTAAAAAGCATGGGATTGGTTCTTTTACCCTGTGTTTTTTCATAACTGCAACAGATGCTATGTCAAACCCTTTATTTGATAGATCTTCACTTATAAGCTCAGGGGGGGGGTGTTACTGGGAAGACATTTTATTACTACCTTGACAGGCTTTTCAAGCCTATTCTTTATAACTAAGCATTCTATTTGATGGTCTAATAAAAACTTAGTTACTTTCCTGTGTATTTCAATGGTTTCGGGGAAAACCTTGAGGAAGTCACCCGACAGTTTGGCTTTAAGATTTAAATCACAGTTATTTTTTAAGTCATTGAGTAAGATTGTGAAATTTGTTTTTTATCTTAATTAGAATGGGTGGAACATTATTTTTGGGGATGGGGTTAGACAGGACCTCATTTTGGTCAGAATTACTTTTGGTTAGTAGCGAAAACTTATTTTGTGTAACCGTTTCTTCACTGGGGGTAATAATTTTAACATTAGCAGTTTTTTTTGGCCTGATGTACCCTTCTTCATCACTCAAATTGGCGATAGCTCTTTTACCCTTAGTTGGGGTACCATTTAATCTGCCAGCACTACTAGTGCTTGGCAATTGTGAATAACTATATACAATATTATCATTATTTTCAGCAATACAACTATTATTTTCAACATTAGCAGTATTATTTTCATTTGCAAAATTATGAGAAAAATCAGTAACAATCATAGTAACATTATTTGCATGATTAATGGATGCATTTACAGAATTAGAAATAGCACTTGAACACATATTATCATTACAGTCATTTGAATTCTTTACAACATTACATTCATTATTTAATTGAGTTTTAGAATTATTTTTGTTACTATTAGTATTAAGAATTGGCCATATATTTTTATTTTTAATATTTTTAGAAGATTTTTTACTATTAGAATTAGTTTTGGCCTTTGTATTAGGTTTTACATTTTTATTAAAAACACTATCAATATCCGTATCAGAATCAGAATTCAACACATTTTTATTAATTTTAGAATCATCATGCAAGGAACAATTTGAAATCAAACAATAACCAAATTGGAAACACTTACTTCTTAGTTCTTGGCTGCATAGAAATGCATGTTGGTATAGTTGATTTACATAAATCCAGTGTTGATTGGCGTGATAATTCACGTCAACCGATTCCATTCCTTCCATAATTCTCTTATTCGTAGTTACTAGAATTTGTAGAAGCTCACTTTTTTCCGTCAATTCTCGTAATGTGTTACACCTTTCCAATTTAGTAATCGGTACACTAGGATTAAGGCAGCGTAGCTGATCCATATTCGGGACAACACTTTTAATGGAAGCTTTTATCAGATCACTTAAATTCGGTGAATCATGGATAGCACCCTGCACGTTGCTTTCGTTAACCCTAACGGGCATTACACGTGGCACACTATTATCACAGATCACTTGGTGGCCCTGAGTAGGGACTTTATGGCCGAGCATGTCACAACTATCACCTAAAGGTGGAAATTCGGCGTAGTCTATTTGTTCAGAAATTAATCCAAGAGGTTGATCATCAGCACTAAGGGTAAGCACCGGCATGGAAGGTAGAAGACCCTCCTTGGGTCTATCGGCTGCGCCACCGACCGCAGCCATGGCGGTTGGTTGGTTGGTTGGGTTGGGTTTTGTGGCACAAGGTCCAAAGAGGACAAGCTGCGCCAAAAATTGAGTTTTAAAGAAAATTTACAGATTTTAAGCAAAACCCAAACACAACATTAAAAATTTAAAACACAAAAATTATTGTATATAATAGTTTTAAAATCGAAATAAGTATATGAAAGTAGAACAAAATTCATAAAATTTAAATAAAATTAAGGAAACCAATTTCCCTTAAAAAGGAAAAAAGGTTTCGGTGGGGTGGCTCCCCCACTAAATCATACATGGTTAAAAGGTCGGTTGTAAAATATTTAAAACGGTAAAGGTTAAAATTAGGACATGAAATTAAAATATCAGAGACAGTATATGGTACATCACACGTTTCACACCATGGGTTTAACTCACTTAGAAATAGATGCCTGTGTGTGAAACGTGTGTGTCCGATACGAAGGCGAGTCAATCTGACGTCTGCTCTTCGTAACGGTAAAACTGGTGATGGGATGAGGTATGAAAAAATGGCACGTAGTTTGTTTGTGACCTGCATATTCCATAACTTATGCCAGAGAGAGTTAACAAATCTTTTAACAACCCTTTTCACGTCGAAAAGAGGGACAGATGAATGGAGTAAAGACCCTGCAGCTTTAGCGGCTGCATCCGCCTTTTCATTTCCCTCTAGACCTACATGACCTGGGACCCAACAGAAAATGATGTTATAACCCTTGCCAGCAAGGGAATCCAATGCTCCGAAAATCTTGGACACAACAGGATGACAATAATTGGAATTTTTCAACGCTTCTAATACACTCAAACTGTCAGTATACACGCAGATTTTATTAAATTGCTCTGTATTCACTAGCTGAAGAGCTTGAAAAATAGCGGTAGCTTCAGCTGTAAAGATGGAGCAGGACGTATGAAGGCTGTAACCATAACTGGCATTAGAATGGAATATGCCACAGCCAACATGTCCTGCAGTTTTAGATCCATCTGTGAATACAGGCATGTAAGATGAATACTGACAGCGATGTGAAAAGAAAAGCTGTTGAAAAATGGTTGGGGGTTGTGTCCGATTTTCTAAACTGAGCGAATGGATTAATGATGCTAATCTGTGGATCATACCAGGGTGGATGTGAAGTAAGTCCGTTTTAATAAAACGGACATCGTGTAGGTCTGTTAAATACAGTTGAGATTTAGTTCGACTGAGAAAGGGTTGGATGCTATATTGTCGAGCATCATATAATCTTTTTAAGGCAGGAGTATATACCAAGGATCGTAAAGGATGTTGAATGTTAGACATAACTTTAGCGTAGTAATTGAGAGACAGCTGCATTCGTCTCAGGTCTAAAGGCAATTGTTGGTCTAAAGGCAATTGCATAAAGACTCTGGACGGGTGATGTGCGGAATGCGCCTGAACAGATTCGCAAAGCAGAGTGATGCACAGTGTCCAGTCTGCGTAAAACAGAAGACCTAGCAGATCCATACACAACACATCCGTAGTCAATACTAGATAAAATGAGTGCTTGATAGACCCGAAGTAGTGACGTGCGATCCGCACCCTAAGATGTATTTGAAAGCACCTTGAGGATATTAAGCGATCGCTCGCACTTCTTCCGCAAATGTAAAACATGCGGAAGAAAGGTCAACTTTCGGTCGAATATCACACCAAGAAATTTAATCTCGTTGACTACAGGTATTTGTGTGTTGTTCAGTATGATAACAGGATCATTGTGTATGCTGGTCTTCTTGCAGAAATGGACACAGCAACTCTTGCTGGGAGATAATGTAAAGCCATTCTCTGCACACCATGCAGATATTCTATTAACAGATGTTTGTAGTTGTCTCTCAATTAAACGCATGTTCGATCCCTGGCAAGATATTTGCAGGTCGTCAACATACATTGTGTCATGAACTGAAGATGATAGAAGATGAAGCATGGAACTGATGAATAAATTAAAAATGGTTACACTTAAAATTGAGCCTTGGGGAACACCCTCGGCTTGATTAAAAGTATTGGACAAAAGGTGTCCAATACGAACTTTAAAAACTCGGGAGCGCAAGAAATTCCGAAGGAATATCGGAAGATTACCCCGAAAGCCAAAATCATATAATTTACGGAGAATACCATATCGCCACGTACGGTTGTATGCCTTCTCGATGTCAAAGAAAATGGAGACCAGATGATTCCTCCGCACAAATGCATGGCGAATTTGGGTCTCCAAATATGTAATATTATCAAGAGTGGATCTCCCTTTACGAAATCCACTCTGATTAATGTGTATACATTTATTTTTTTCTAAGACATATACGAGACGGGCGTTGACCATACGTTCGAGAGTCTTACAAAGGCAACTCGTCAGAGCTATTGGTCGGTAATGTGAAGGTTCTGAAGGATCCTTACCAGGCCTTAAGGACCGGAATCACTATTGCTTCGCTCCAGAGTGATGGAAATTCATTTTCAGTCCAGATCCTATTGAACAAATTCAATAAGTTCAACAGGGAGTCTGGACTTAAATGTCGAAGCATTTGATAGCTGATTCCGTCTGGTCCTGGGCTGGTATTGTTAGCCTGCTGTAATGCTCGCATCAATTCCAACATCCGAAATTCGCAGTTGTATGGCAAAGCTTGTCTATGGTTGAAACGAATTGGTATTTGCTCAGCTCGACTCTTAGCCCTTAAAAACGAAGGACTATAAGAGACTATAAGAACTTGAGACGTTAGCAAATGTTACACCAAAGACGTTAGCAATGTCTGCAGGAGAAGAGTATATAGCAGCTCCGGTTTTCAAGACAGGAATTGAAAATTCCGTGTAGATACCATTGGCTGCTTTTACTTTTCTCCATAACTGCTTACTAGATGTGGAAGATGTAATGGATGATACATAGCGAGACCAGGATTCCTTCTGACTTCTACGACGAGCTCTGCGAGCTAATGCTTTTGCTCTGTTAGAGGCAATAAGATTCTCCGTAGTGGGGTATCTCCTAAATAACCCCCATAACTTCCTCTGCTTCTTATAGGTGATTTGACATTCTTCATTCCACCAAGGTTCTTCTCCGGAATAGCCCCCATAACTTCCTTTGTTTTTTATATGTTTGTTGACATTCTTGGTTCCACCATGGTTTGCAACGCCTTTTTGTTGTAGAAGAACTTTTAGGTATAGAAGTATCAGCTGCACCTATAATTGTTTCGGTGACTTTTTGAACGGCATTATCAATATCATCGATCTTTACCATATTATCATCAACAACTGCCAATTGTGTAAATAAAGGCCAATCTGCCCGACTGTACACGTACGTAGGTAGACGTTGTTCTACACTAGTACCTCCAGCCTGGGAGATGACGAGAGGGAAATGATCACTATTATGCAGATCATTTCCCACTGTTAAATTTAACAATGGCAGAAGTGAGGGTGTACAAATGGCGAGATCGAGAGAATGAAAAGTTCTTGTGGGTGTGTGGAAATAAGTTTTCTCGTCGGTATTGATCAGACAGAGACAATTATCAGAAATAAATTGCTCTATCTGACGACCGCGAGAATTCGTAACGCTACTTCCCCACAAAGAATTATGGCCGTTAAAGTCACCCACCAACAAAAATGGTGTTGGCAGCTGATCAACAAGATTATCAAGTTCTTCTTGGCGGATGACATCGTGTGGTGGTAAATACAGACTACAGACTGTAATTAAGCATGTTGTATGTATTCTTATAGCCACAGCCTGTAGAGTAGTATTTAAAGGATGGAAAGTGCTGGGAAAGTTATTCGATGTTAATATACAAACACCTCCAGACACTGCACCATCGTCACCACAGTCTTTTCTGAAGCATTTAAACCCACGCATAGAAATGTTATTGTTAGACTTCAGGAAAGTCTCCTGAAATGCTATGCATGCGGGGTTATAAGCTGACATAATAGACTTGATGTCATCAAGATGTGATCTTAAACCATGGCAGTTCCAAGAAACAAAGGAAGTTATTTTTTAAATAGAAAAGCTCCTCCCCCGGAGCTTGAAGGCGAGTCCTCGATCATTTCCTCGAATGATAAATTATCGTCCGAGGGATGAAGGGAGACAGCATCAGCCTCCAGGGTCATAGCTCTACGGGTGGATAAGGAGGATTTACGGAAACCCTCCTTTGCAGATTTTAATTTAGAGGATTTAACTCCTCTAGATTTAGCTAAAGGAGCTCTTCTTATAATAGGAGATAAGGATTTTGGCTTGTCAGTGTTTGTTTGGGGTAATCTCGTAACGGGGAGTGACAGAGTATCCGTCTGCGTACATATGCTTCTGGTGACCTTTTTTGCAGCGGCTGCATAACTCTTTCCAGGCTGCGGTGTTCTAGAGGTAACCTGTTTTCTAGCCTCAGGGTATGAAACTTTATTTTTCACTTTATATGTAGTGATTTCCTTTTCTAGTACCCATTGAGGGCAGTTTCGAGAATAGGAGGGATGGTCACCATTACAGTTGACACACACCTCCTTAGTTGTACAGGTCGAATTATCGTGGCCAACTGCCGCGCAGCGAGCGCAGGTTAGTTTGCCCCTGCAATCATTCCTCGAGTGCCCAAAACGTTGGCACTGAAAGCATCTCAAGGGATTTGGTATATAAGGCCGGACAGGTAGATTTAAATATGCAGCTTTTACATTGTCAGGGAGGTCTGGCGTCGCAAAAGTCAGAATGAGATGTTTAGTATTTATAAACTGTCCATCTCTTCTGACTGTGATGCGTTTTACGGCACAGACCTTTTGACTCTCCAAACTTTCGGAAATCAAACCCTGTGAAAAATTCAAGTTGTTGTGAGGCGAAACAGTTACCTCTATATTGGCTAGCAGCTCTATCTTGCTCAGCATTGCTGCTTGTGTGGAGTTAGCAGCCTCTACTAACAAGTCACCTGAACGCAACTTTCGGATATCTTTCACTTCCCCTATTAGTCCAGATATTACTTTATAAATGAGAAAAGGTGACACATTTTCGAAAGAGCCCACCTTTCTCTTAATTACGTAAAATTTTGAATTTATATTTTGTGCTAGTTGCTCCCGAGGGAGAGAAGAAAATTTTTTATTCTCCATTAGCATAATTTAAAATTTCGGGACCTGACCGCACCACCCACCACCGAGTCCAACAAGGGGATGCAGACCAGCTGCACCAGTGCTAGCCAGATCCTATACGCTCACAGTACATCCCTGTGATGGCCTCCACCCTTAATGAGTCATCCAGCAGATGTACCGATCGCTTGAT
>JAPDSC010032902.1:0-10004 GCA_026290005.1 Latrodectus geometricus
GCCAGAATGCACCCTCTGTGGACATGAAGAGATGAATAACTAACATCTGAAGTCCTGTCCAGATCTTGACCACTCCACGCTGAATCAGGCTGAAGAAATTAAGAAGGTTCGTCTCTACTGGTCAGCGCGTCACCTCAAAGCTGAGCAGCCAAGGGTGGGTGTTGGCTAGTAGTAGTAGTAGTAGTGTGTTAAAGCATTGATTCTTCTTGTTGAATTAAAGAATATAGGAAACCTTATTGGGTAAAGTAAGCAATATATAATATATATTTATATGTATCTTTATTTGTCAAATTTTTTACTCCACCAGTAAAAGTTGATTTAATAATATATAACCTTTTCGAAAAATTCCGTTTTAATTAGTATCATATTTCTAACAGATTTTATACTTATTGTCATTTTCTTAAAGGAGAATAGTCCAGAAGAATTTAAATTATTTTTACTTAATAACCCAATACCCGAATATGTGCTCATACAATTCCATTACTGAATCATATATTTTAAGAACAAGCATATTTTTAATTAAATTTGTCAATCAACTTTTTATTTCGTCTTAAAAGTATTAGATCATGAATGGAAGAACATCTGTAAAGTTGTGTCGCATAAAATCAACTTTTTCCATTATAGTGGTTAAATTACTCGTAAGATTTTGGTAAAAACTTTAGCAAGCAAGAACCCTGCATGAAATGTTATATTTATTATTATTAAAAAAATTTAACTTTATTAAACACATCTCATTTGTAATTTCCTTATTTAACTTTCATCTCATGTGTTATTTTATTTAACTTTCATCTCATGCGTAATTTCATTTAATTTTCATTTCATGTATTATTTTATTCAACTTTCATCTCATGTGTAATTTCTTAATTTAAAACTATTTTTCTTATCTAGAAATATGTTTACGATCAATGATAGGTAAAAAATTGATAAAGATAGATGATTGCACCTATCTAGTATATTATATATTATTAGTAACGTATATTATTCTAGTATATTATTAGTAACGCAAAATTTTAAAATTAAACTGCAAAAAAAAAGACAATTTAGTTGATTTCACATTATTTAATTTTTAAAGTGGTAAAGATATTATCATGAATTATTATTGACGAGACAAAAAATATTTTTTTCAATATTTATAAACACCCTTCTCTAAAAATGAAATCGTAACAAAAAAAATATTACTTTTAACATCATTTGATACCTTTAAGCTGATAATTTTGTACTCGTGTGTACTTATTTATTTAATTAAGAAATCAATTACACATATTTTCAAATATTTTCCTAGAAATAAGACTAGTATTTTTAAGATTTTGCACTGATGTTCCTACTATAATTAATTTATTGTTGCTTAATTAGATAAGCGAAATTGGATGACCTGTACTAAATATATTTTATATTACAGTTTTTCTTTCTGTTTCAGAATAATGTATGAATTACAAGACTTTAATTATCCCATGTATTATAACCTGCTTAAATTTAATTAATGAGTTGTACATTTGCTTCAAGGAAATTTGTTGTTATTAAATGCATTATTGAACAAAACAAAATTTAATTGACTTAGAAACTCATTGTAGTTGCTAATTATGTCAAATAATTAACTATATGTTTGTCTATTGATAACACATGTCTGTTATTTGTGAAAAGAAATCTCATTACAATAAATGGAATGTATATAAAACTAAACGCCTTTTGCTGTAAGGCAAAGAAAAGTCGTTTTATACAAATAGATAAAAGATGTAAAATCCAATTAGCAGCTAATTAGATTTTGAGTAAATAGCTTTCTAAATATTACCAGAACATAATTTCAGTTTATTATTAAATTATTCTCTATTACTCGTTTCAGTACTAACAAGAATATAAATAGATGGAATAGCTTATTTATTAGAAGATAAATCCCTTCTTTTTCACGCGATATAAGCCTTCCATAAATATTGTCATTATATATTGTATTAAGCACAGTAATATATCTAATCAAAATATTCTTCTGTAATCAAGCTACATAATTATACTAAAATGTAATTAAATTATAAATTAAAATGCTTCTGTTAATTATTTTATATATTTTAAATCTATAATTCAATTACAAACCTTTATTAAATTTATCTTGACGAAAGTTTATTATATATTACTATGACAGGTGAAAAAATAATATTATTAATACAATGTTCGAGCAACACTTTTTTAACAAAGTTATTTTTAAAAATTGTATCAAATTCCGGATTATCAAGCTAAAATTATTATGCACATTTTACCAAATTTCTTCCATTAAATAAAAAGTAAACATTTAATTCCACTAAAATTATCTTTTTTAATTGATTACACACTTTAACTCAATATCTTAGTTCTTAATCCAATATTTTAATGAAAACACTGCCACCTACCCTGTCTCACGTACGACAGGCATGCAGTCAGTGTGCCTGACAATGAATAGGGAGGTTCTGGGTTCAAATCTTGGTTCTGACATAGATGTGTTTTCTTTTTCTCTCTCTCTCCTGTCTTTGTCCTTGCCTTGTATCATTGGTTGCCTACCCTATAAACCGGTATCTATGGTTTGAGTGTACTGAGGAAGTTGGACTCAACACCAAATTATGGTTCAGTTGGAAAAGTGGAGTAGTGCACCCCATGTTGCCAGCCTGGCTGGCACTCGACATAAAAAATGAAAACACTTGTCCCACATTTGAATTTCACTTATCCATAAAAATAAATAACAACCGTTTTTTTCTGACACAGCTACAATCATTACAAATAGCAAATCTGAATATATACATCGCAATATAATGGAACTATATATTTACCAAAAATTCAAATACAAGTAGGTAAAATAGCTACACGAAATAATAGACGGTAAGAAATGATATTGCTGTAATATAATGTTGATTATTTAAGGGAAAAGGAGCCATAAGTTAGAGAAATATTTTTGGTAAAAGTGAAGATTCCGGTCAGAATATCCGCATTTGGCGACTTTTTTCACCAAGCTGAGAGGACGTAAGTATTGGAATTGGATTAGCAATTCTAATTGCCCCCAATTGGATACAAACCATAAAAGAAATCAAGAAAATGATGGTGGCATTTTGTAAATCTCTAAGCCTTGCAATACATAAGAATATAGCATTAGAATCAATAGTTGATTAGTTGTCTTTTTGAAAATTTTTCAAAATAGAAATTGAAAAAAAAAAAATTCTACAAGAAAAGAACTAAAGTGACGGAAATTATGTAAACTATAAAAAATCGAATTTATTATATTAACGAAAATTGCATTTGATAAATTCTACTTAAAAATAAATAAAATAAAGAATTTGGAACTTAGTAAAAGAATTTTTGTAGTTAGGTACATGTTTAATAAAATAATTTTAATACATCCTTTAATTTTACCTAGAATTCTGCATTTCATTAAGTAAATTTTCAGATTTGATTTAACAATTGTACAATATTATCAAGTCGAACATGTCCGTTTTAAAATAAACCAAATATAAGGTTGTTATCTATTTATTTTAATGAAGGAAATAGTTAACTTTTATATTTTTTCATCACATTTTCGAAAACAAAATTTCTTAAATTTGAAACTCCTGAAGCCATAACTTTTTGACGAATATGGTCGATGATAAAGATGTAAATTCTTGCGAAAGTATTGGTTTATGCAATTTCAGAAGTTAAAGAATTTCTGCGATAGCTAGTAAATTAAATTAAGAAAAGAAACCTGGAATAATTTTTTAAAATATATTCGTTTAATGGATCCAATACCAGAATAATAAAAAAATGTCACAGGTAAAAATATTCAAAATTTTGTAAAATAGAATAATTCTATATATTTGTTTACAAGTGACATTGTAAATGCTTAAAATTCAATTTTATTCCTGCAGAAAATAATTAGAATAAAATTCTTATCTTCAGACTTCTTCTTTATTTGGATCGCGATTTTCCGAAGGATAAAAATTTATTAGGGGGGGGGGGGAATGAAATTCTTAAAGATATCATTGGACTCGGAGTGCTTCTTGCACTACATATATTCACGAAGGTAGGAATCAAACTGATCCACTACTTGCTGAATACCTTTCATGTTTCATTCAAGTTGAATTGTAGTTTAGGTCCCCTTCCTCGCCAACTTGGCGATAAATGTGCAAAGCGTGGTAGCCCGGAAGGTTTTTATTCTTAATGCGCTCTTTATGGCAACCTCCAGAGGAAAGAATTTGAAGAATTAATAAAAACAAAGCTTTATTAATAAATTGAAATATTAATAAAAGCATAATTTTTATTAATATTTTAGTGTATTTGTAATACAATTCGCAAAAAAAACATTGTTTTTGTTTTCATTGCCATAGCAAAAATGAAAATCGTTAAAAACACATATTTCCTTTTCATCGCCATAGCAAGGGTGTTTTTGAAAACGCGCCAAACAGGGTACCCAAAGCACATTTTCACCTCCATTCACATTAGTCACTAAAGTTTTCTTTCGCAAAATTTCATTTGTTCACCACATTTACTACAAAAAGATTTAGAAATTAAACCAATATCCATACATCAATTAATAACTTCTTCCTCACATTTACCACTCAAACAGAATATATCTCAAAATTTCATAGGCTTCATCGTAATGTATGATATTCAGATGAGCTTGAATTTTACATGTAAAATTGTGTTGCATCAAAGTGAGATTAAAATTTCAAACGGCATAAATTGGAATTATGAATCGCTTTAATTAGTTCTCGTGAAGTCAAATTCAAAAATTGTGTATATAAATTGTTTAGAGAAATTTTTTTAAGCTTTGGGAAACCGTATGTATTTAACTATTCGTTTATTTTTAAAGTCGACACTTGAAAAATTAAAAAAGTTGTAGTCGTGTTTCTAAATAAAATTTAGTTGGACCTCTTAACAAAATTTAAGTTTATTCATACACAATTATGAAATATAAATAATTCGCAATTAATGTTTGGCACATGCTAAATGTTGAAACTCCATCTGGCAATGATTTGACTCCATTAAGAAAATTCACCAATACCAACCTACATTTGGCAATTAATTGCTTTTGGTGAATTAATTTGGACAAGAGGATAAAATCACCAAGTTTTATCACATTTCACTACATTTTTCCCTTGGTGTGCTGTGATGTTCACTTTAGTCATATTTTTTAATGTTTTTTGCTTTTAAATAGACTGTTACAGATCAAGAATTTTACAAGGCCAATCACATAAAACAATAAATACTGAAGTTAAAGTTTGATTTTACTTCCTTTATTTATTTAATGATTGATTTTCTTAATGGCGATTTTTTGTCGTTTAATTAAATACAAAGAAAAGACACATTGCAACTACCTTGATAATTATCATAAATAATAATAGACAGCAGAAACCTGGCTTAGCATACTATTTAACCAATTATCCAATAAAAGAAATGAGACAATTGTTCATTTTTTTCCTTCATTAAGGTATGACTGGAGATAAGGAAAGTTAAGAAGAATTTTAAGTAAATAGACCCTCTAATATCATAAAGTTAACTATTAGCAGGACACAAACACATAAATTGAATATCAATTTAAAAGTAATGCTTTATAGCAAAATGAGATCAACTATCAGACTGATTACATTTAAGTAGAATGCCAATTAATATTAAATATTTAACAATTTTCCTCAATAAGTTGTAATTCTTTACATGTATATAAATAAGTAATTAATGTATGAGTTTATCTAAGACACATTATTCCTAAGTATTATAAAAATTCTTTCTTTCAAATCTTCAGCAACAGAACAGAGATGATATCAAATAATCAAGTCATAATTTTTGTTTTTCAAAATATTACTTATTCCCAATCATTATGTTGAACCTCTTTGTAAATGTTGCAAAACTAGAAACATGATTATTTTTATATCTTTAATTTGAATATCTTTTAATGAAATACTTTAAACCACAATAATATTTATTTATAATTTTTTTTAAATATACTTAAAAACATTCTATTGATTTGAAATTGGTATTCATGAAACATTTAAATTAAAGGAATGTTTGTTGAACAATATTTAAAATTACATATTTTAACTCATTTTCCAAAATAAATTAAAGCTTTTATTAATTCCTTGGAATTCTCTAATATTACGTATCATATAAAATAAAGATTTCAATACATAAACATGAATGCTTTTTTAATTACAGTTGTTTCCAGTAATTAAAAATGGAAGTATTGCTATTTAAAAGACAATTGAACCTCTTTTAAGTAATTTCCTTTCTTAATCTTATAAAAATTTATTTTAAGAACTTAAAATTTTTTATATTAATTTCTAAATTTAGAACCAAGTGAATCTAAATTTATTAATTAATATGAGGACCGTGCCAAACATTTTTACTTGCAATTTCAAGAAAACAGAGATTATTCTACAATATAAGGAATAGACAAAAGCAAAAAATAAAATAAATTTAAAATTGCTTCTTTCAGTATTAAAATCTTACTAAGCAAGGAACATACAAATATGTAATTAATTTTTTATTTAGATAATCCATTGATTGTTCTTGCGCCAGAGAGAAATATCGAAGCTTAAATTACCACATTAGTGCTTCCGATGCATTTGTGCATGGAAAATTTTAATGCCACTATTCATTTGATCAAATATTTTTATTTATCCTTCAAGAATAAATTTTAATGCAAAAATATATTTCTTGCATTTTATTTCAAATGAAGTAACTAAAATGTTAAAAACGACACTGTGATATTAAAAAAGTATTCTTATATTTCCAATAAAAAAATAAATAAAACTACTATGTAAGTTAATTATTTTTTAAATAAAGACAGCAACAAAAATACATTTATAATAATAAATAAAAAAATTTATTTATTATCCTTTTCTTGTTAGGATAGATTTAGGAAAGAAATACTAAGAGATTTTTTGTACACACCCTTTTTGTGATTTACATTATCAGCAATGCCGTTTGCCATTCTATGATCTATAGAAATAGAACATTTTTTACCCAACTGACATAGATGCTTTCTTATATATGAAAGACAAAAAGAAAAGGTGCAATCTCTAAGATATACAATCAGCTACTAAGAAAGAAAAGAACTGAATCATCAAAGAAAATGGACTGAACTTCACTTTTTGTAAAGAAATTTTTATTCATTTACTTAGCATTAACATGGGTCTATGTAAATCTTCGAAAATAGGAAAAATTGAAATTGAAATACTGAATTTCTTCATTAATTTATAGTAAAAAAAGACTGAAAAAATGCTTCTATTCTTAAACAAGGAAAATTATGAAATTGAATTCGGTAATTTATAACATTTGCTTTTTTCCAATATAGATTTTATATATAATTGTTTTTAATAACGTAAATAAGCATAGTGATCTCATAAATAACGATAGATAGATAGATAGATCTGGAATAGATTGGATTGGACTGGACTGGATTGGATTGGATGGCACTTGGATTGGATTGAGCTGGACTGGATTGGATAGAGATTTAAAATAAACTCAGTGGTAAGACAGCCCATATGATTGCAAGGCTTATAAATTTGAAATATACAATTCTTAGAAATTAATTGAAGGTATTCAATCCCAGATAAAATTTTCTACTTCCCCGCAAAATTCAAGTCTAATTTTTCTATCTTTAAGGATGCAATTGCACTATCACATTGTATACAACATGCAATGAATTTTACAAGCTAGGTGTAATAGTGTGTTTTTTAATAAAAAATGAAAGGAATAAGAAAAGATCCAGTAAAAAAATATATAGTTTATCCTTCAGGAAAACTATTTGTTTGGAAACTAATCTAAACTAAAATAAATTCAGTGGCATAACAGCCCCGTGGGGCCAAAGTTTACAGTGCCCATTCTGTTTTCGTAACCGAGGACCCTGATGTGCGAAATATATGTTCTGTAAGGTGGTCACAGCCTAACGCAAAATCCCAATACTGTGTTCCTAAGCACGCTTGGTACTCAGTTTTATGAGACATTGAAATGATGAAAGGTTACGTCAACCATGCTCATTAAGAGAATCGAACCATGGACATGTGACTTGCAAGCGCTAAGCTACTAGGCCACCGGATAAATGTAGGTAATGTTGATATACCAAAACTTGTGTAGTATCTTTAATGAGAATGAAGGAAACACACAAATAAAGATTCACCTTGAAGGTTATATAAATTAAATATTAAAATAAATGTAACTGCCATCAGCAGTTCAATTGGATGACATTCAAGTATAAATAATAAAATGACAAAATTAATTTTTTTTTAATTACCCATAAAAATATAGGAGTAAATAAAATACTTTGCACTCTCACTTTTTCCAGTAATAGCTACTAATCAGCAAATGTGTGTGGTTAACAAAAATAATACGAAGTATGGAAAACCTGTGTAACCATGTGAATATACATTCCTAAATATTTTATTTATTTTTGAATAATGTTTTTGTATTCAAGTTCTTAAAAATTTCAAATATGAATTCAAAGTAAATTGTACCTTCATTGAAAACATTCCCTATGCATTTTAATTATTATTTTACAACATTTCCTAGTTTAATAACAAACTTTCCCTTTCCTTTCCTTTCACTTTCCCTAGTTTAATAACAAACAACAATCAGGAAATGAAAAATAAAATTTTTCTCAAGAGCACATCTATTGCATTACTATTCATTTCCTTTCTCTCTAAGGAGAATTTTAAACATGATTTTTTTTTTAAAGTAAACACTCTCTTCTGAACTTAACGTTTTAGTTACTATGGACTCCAACAGAGAGTCTTTAGTATAAATAATGTATAATGAGGTTTTGATATTGCTTATTAATATACAAATTTTTCAAAATTTAGAAACCTCTGAGGAAAGATTTATAAAGCAAATATCCACGAAATTTTATTCTTTGCTTTACTTCAAATAGCAATGTTAGTTTCTAAAATAAATAATTTGCATATCAAGTATTTGAAAGGAAAAGGTGATTCAATATGCATTTAATTTATATATTCATATAGGGAATCATCTATATTAAAACACCTTTCAGTTAAATTCACAATATATAATCTGTTAGTATAAAATTTACGATTAAAATTTTATATTTATTCATTGTTCTGTTAAGAATGTCTGTTAGAAATTATAAAGGAAAGTTGGATATAATAAAATACAAAACATAAATTTATTCTGTTAATTTAAATATGAGTGGATTTTATGAAAATATTAGTTTTTGATTAAAATGCTTACGAATTGATTGATAACTTAAAGTTTATCAGAAAAACACACATGCGAAGAAACTCACGTATCAAAACACACTTATCAGAAAAACACACATGAGAGAAAGTTCTATGTATTAGCAGAATTTTATAAAATTATCAGAATTATTCTTGTCCAACTTTTAACTGTGACTTATGTATATAATCTTGAGTAGCAACTTTATTTTATGGTCATGGAGTAAAAATAATAAATATTATGCATATATATGAAATATTTTGACGATATTTGCATTTAGTATAAATTGAGTTTTTTCATCATTAATAACTCAATTTTCCATTACATATAAATGCATTTTTTAATATCCTTCATAACTTTTATGACTAAAACACTGTATCATGGACAATGCAACATACATTATTGTATCAATCGTAAAAATTATAACGTTGTACACTTTAATACACTAATTTGGTTCTTATATTTAGCTGGGATATTTTTCTAGCTGATATTTTTTCAATATTAATAAGCTGTTCTTTTTTCTCTATAAGGAATGATTATAAGATAAACACAATTCTAATTTAAATTGCAAACATATGTTGCTTTTTCCTAAAAGTGTTATTTCCCTTTTCGTAACAAACAGTGCTATGTTTAAGACTAAGTCAACATATACTTTCTGATAAATTATTCAATAATCTTGAATAATTAAAATCATACTTACAAATGTATGTAATATCAATGGAAAAAAACAATGGTTTGTTTTTTCAGAAAACTTATTGCATAGACTCTTATGAATCAATGGAGATATGAATCTTTTTTTTTGGGGGGGGGTTCAAATTTATCCGTAAGAAATGTTATACTAGAAAACA